>VZTH01000702.1:362307-432030 GCA_013397815.1 Aleadryas rufinucha
CGTCCAGCCCGCCGTGGGCGCGGGGACTCCGCGGTGCCTCCGCCGGGAGCTGCCCACCCGCCCGCTCCACTCGGGGCAGCACCAGCGGGGTGCTGCTTGCGCTCCGCGGCAGCCGCCCCATCTCATCCTATCCCATTCCATCCCATCCCGGGAAGCAGCGCGCAGACTTCCCAAACTNCCTCGGGCGGTCCCGCCCCCGCGGGGTGCGGGGCGGAGCGGGGGTGAGGCAGCCTGGAAACGGAGTCCCGCCCCCAGCGCCCCGGGCAGCGGCGGCCCCGGGATCCCGCACCGATGCCCGGGCGCGAAGGGGCGCAGCCGAGCCCGACGGGGAGAGCCAGGGGAAACCGGTCCCCCGGCCGTGCCGCGCTCCGGCAGGCTCGGAGCCTCTGCTGAGCGGCAGCCGCAGGGGAGGCCCGCGCTCAGCTGCGACTCGGGTCCTACAGCCCCGAACTATTTCGGCTTTTTTTGTTTGCTTGAGTTTTTTTATCTAGAAAGTGTTTAAGAAGTAACGCGGTGTCCGAGAAGGGAGGGAAAGCTCCGTCCCGAGCTGCAGCCTTGGGAGGGTGCGCCGCTGTCCACCTGCCCAGGTGTGCCCGGTCCACGCGCGTCCGCCTGGCAGGGTTTGATGCCGCGGCGGAACCAGTGGCGCTGGAGCAGCGCAGTCACAAAGAATCTTAACTGATATAATCGAGTGTCTCACTGCTTTTTCAGCATTTAAATATTCTGCGTCTAGTTGGCAGTGTCTCTGTGTCGTCCTCTGGGATGATTACCGGTGACACAGTTATTGTTCCACCCTGTAACTACTTCAGTGCCTACTTTTCTGGGTTTTTTTTTACTCTCAGCCTAATGCTCCTCAGCAGTGCCTCTAGCACCTGGGTCTGGAGGTTCCTTTGGCACCTAACTCCACACTGCAGTTATCCAGGAGGTATTCACATCAAAGATACACATGATTGAACTGGATTTAGCAGCTGATTCATGCCAGGAGGTATGACTTAATTCTGATGCAGTGTTTCAGCACCTAAGCCTGGAATGTGTCATGAGGAAACCTCGGTGGTTTGAGGGTCTCAGAATCTGCAATGGCTTGCTCAGTTTGGTTCTTCTCTGATACTCCATTAACAGAGGAGAGAGTAATATAACATGTACTGCCAAAATCGGGAACTACTTTACAAATGGCAATAATACAGCACTTTACTCCTAATAATACCATTCTTTCACAGGTTTATATCAGGCTGTCTAATTATCATCTTCAGCTTTTAACAATTCACTGGCTCTTTATGCAGGATTTAAGCGGATCCTATCAGTGACTGATGATAGGTTTTGAACTCATTTAACTCCTTAGGATAAAGCTCAATGATGCTGTCACTGTAAGCCGTCATTTTGTCAGGTATTATCTTTGGAAATTGCATATCGAGTGCAAAGTGCCTTACCTCTAAATGTCCCTGAATTATAAACTACACAGATGACTAAATTAATAATTGCAGTTATTTTTGTCTTGCAGGAAGGGTTTTAGCATACACAAACACAGTAGTTTTTAAGGTCATGACAAAAAGATTTAAGTGCAGGAAACAGCTCTGCATCTCTCATTGAGATTTCATCATACAATTTATGTACTCACACTTCTCACAGACATGCAGCTGGGACTGTGGCTGATCGATGGGTTTTCCTGGGCTTGCAGTGGGGTTTTTCTCCAGTTTTCTCAATGAGACCAAATTGTAAATGGCAATGGAGAATTCAGATGCCAGCTGAGGATAACAGGGCCCAAATCTGCCAGCTACCTCTGTAGCATACTCAGTTATGGCAAATTTGACAGAGATAGAAGGAAACAAAATGCTAGCTGAAGTATTTGCCATAGTTTATGAATCTAGAGGTGATGCTTTCTTATGAATGATATTATAGACCCCACGTGACTTGTACACAGATTATGATGAAGAAACAAGTTGGCCC
This sequence comes from Aleadryas rufinucha, assembly GCA_013397815.1. NCBI lineage: Eukaryota > Metazoa > Chordata > Aves > Passeriformes > Aleadryas > Aleadryas rufinucha. The sequence continues at coordinate 364,252 of VZTH01000702.1, forward strand.
ACTTTGGGCATTCACTCTAATTTAATGTAATACTTTTTGTTTGCAGCTCCTGACTTGAACATTCTGCACATCCTTCTGCCTTGCCCGGGCTGTCATGCAAAAAAAATAAAAAGATCCTAAAAGCAAGATTAACAGAACCACCACTTTGTTCCAATCAATAGCTATACCTGCCACGTACATGTTTGGACAGATCTCTACCACTTAAAGAGACAGGCAGCTTGTGGTAGTAGTTTGTGTGTATCTGCCACTTGGAGGGTGGTGACAAATGCTTTCATAGGTGGTTACCTTGGTTTTCACTGACAGCATTTCAGAGAGGTTTTGGGTTCCTGATATGAGTCTCAGGGCCCTAGGAAAGACTCTTGAAATTAGCTGTAGTACTGAGGGGGAGCATGAGTACAGAATAATGTCAACGGTTCCTCTGAGGTTGAAATCTGCTGCAACATGTGTCACATACTATTGCTTTCCCCTATGCCCAACTTCTGCTTCACTTGCCACCCTCAGATTCTGTTGCTCCCCTCCCTCTTCCAGCTCTTTACTTCTCTAGTTCCATTTTTCTTTTGCCTGTTACCAGCCTTCTCTCTGTCCTAAGGCAACCACTCTGATCTCTGAATGGGAATGTGAAAAGGAGCACTGAGATGCAGCTTTGTTTTGTTCTATGCTCACTTCAGTCCCTGGCAGATGAGCAGTTCACAGAGAAGAAAATGTGTCGATGCCTTCAGCCTGAGGACACTGAGCAGAGAAAGGACATTGAGAAAATGTAATTGCCAAGTTCTTTCTTGATTTAAACTGTGGGATGTTGAGAGTACAAGAGACGCTCCTCTGCCTGCAAAGTTGCTGCTTTGAAGTTGGGCTGATGTCTGCTTGTGTGCTGTCACTGTGAAGAACAACTCTTTAATACGAACTCCTCTAAAGGTGGTTCGAATTAGCATATTCCACTCAGCAAATTAGGAACGTCCCAGAGTCAGTTACCACAGCTCAGCTGACAAGCCGTAACTTGAGAACATGCTCTATACGGGGGACAAATTTGAACAAATCTTAGAGGCTAATCTAAGGCACCTCCTGGAACAGCAAAATGATCATTCTGCAGAACTTCAGGTTCCTGTTCCAAAAAGCACTATATGTTCCAAAAAAAACCCAAACCAAAACAAAACAAAACAAACAAACAAACAAACAAACAAACAAAAACACAAAAAAACCCCCAAACTAACAAAAATCACCAACTTGTGAGATACAGGTTTATGTCAGGCAAGGAAACTTCCTTTTTATGGAATATTGCTTCAGGAGTGATTGAATTTTGGAACCAGCTTTTCAAAATACTCCTGCCTAGGACAGGAAAACTCCATCCTAAATGGTTCAAAACTTGGCAGTGTTTTTAAGAAATTGAAGAAACTTGTAATGAAAAGTACTGAGCAATCAACTTCACGAGGCACTACCTGTTTTTTCACAAACTAATTTAAAGGTACAAAGTCATATGCTGCTTTTGTATTTTTATACACAGGCTTTTATAAAGCTACTTTCTTCTGATGGAAAAATCCCTACTTAAATACTTTTCTGTATTATATATTCTAAAAAATGTTTGCCATATAGGTCTTTGTCAGTTTTAGTCTGTAGGTATAAAACCTCAAAAGAACACATTCTTTACAACAGTAGCTTAATTGGCATGAAAACTACTCAGACATTTGAAGTGATAGGAGTTAGAATGACATTTTGTTTGACTGATAGTAAATGACAGTAGTGCTGCTTCAGCAAACACCTAAAATCTTTGTCATATCATTAAAATCACTGGGAAGTAAAGATATTAAAATAATTATAGGAGTTTTGTATGTCAAACATCAGTCTCAGCAAGTCACTATTGCTGTCACATAAAATGAATATTTACTGCTGTTAGAGTTGAATATTTTACATACCCATTCTTCCTATAACATCATTAACCACATGTTTAACTAAGCTGCTGCCAGTGTTGAGTGTTACTCTCAGCTCTGGCACTTGCAATTATCTTGTTACAAGTACTTTTCAGCAATATCTTTTAGTCTAATCGAACAGTAATTTATTCACCTCCTTACATGCTACTAAAACTTCAGATCTCCCCATTTATCATGTGAAACTATCCACAAAAAAAAGTAATTCAGCACTAGTCACACAGAAGTGAAGCCTAAGAAATAAAATGGTAAGGGGAAAAATTGATTTCTAGATCTTAACATATGCTTTAATCCATGGTGATAGTAAAATGCATTTTAAAAGGGGGGAAAAATTATGCTGTTTAATGTATAATAATCCTAGTGATATTCTGAACAAATGTAATTCTGATGTTTTTATGAAATGCTCGATCTCTTAATTACTACATCTTTGTTCAGACCTCACTCTCCTTATTTCAGTAACAGACTGAATAGGATATCAGCAAAGGGAACCAAGTATTCTCTATGGTTTCATGAGCTAACTAGGAAGTACCAGATTAGTCTTAAAGCTGAGACAGAAACTGGTGAGTAAGTAGAGTTAACCAGAAGTTAAGCAGTATCAAATATTTTTTTAAAAAGTTCTATGAGCTGAAATGTGGATGGTAAGCAGTGTTCCTGTTCAGCTGTATCATTTCTCGAGTGGACTGGAGAAGAAAGGAAGTATGATACATCGCAGGGATGTGAAACAGTCCTGTGGGATGCCAAGCAAGTCACATCTGCATTTCTGTGCTCTGTACATCTCCTCATCCATTCATCTGATGGTCTCACTTTTTCTTAATGGCATTCGTGTCTTAAGCAGGTGACATAAAATAGAGAGCCAGGTCTCAGTAGGAGTACAGGTAAAGCAAGAAAATGTTTTGCAAGGGAAGTTTTCTACATATATCTGTAATATGGATTTACATTTAGTCCCATAAGAGTACTAATTGCCACAGTTCTATGCCTTCTGGAAATAAAGATGCCTAGCAGTACCTCCTGGTTTTTACAAGACTATGTGAGCACTGAAAATGGATCTAATAGGAGATTTGTGTTCTCTTTGATAGAGTTTATCTGCAAAGGCAAAGTGACTTGAAGTTGGATGAGCCAAGCAGGAGGTGTCCATGTTTTGCCTCATCTATGCTGCAGAAGCCACAGCCCAGAAAATTGCCATTTCTGTTCCACTTCCTGGAAGGCTGCTTGTGAAGTATCAAATCACTTAACACCAAACTCCCCTGTCTTAACTAAAGTGCTGAGTGTCTGTAGGACAAAATCAATGTGTGTTACTAGTGAGAAGCCACAGAGCTAGTTGGTGGAAGGAGGCTTGCTCTAGACCCACAGGCTTTTAACCATTGTTTAAGATGTGTTGATTGGGTGTATCTAACTGAGCTTTAAGCAACGCTTAAAATGATGGCTTTTCACTCTTCTTAAGTTACCCAAAATCTATTTTATTCCATATTTCTCCTTTCTCTTGCTAAACCTGAGGGTACCTGTAAGTCATGCCTGTGCCACATAAAAAGAATGAGCAGAATAATGGAGAAGAACAGCCCTTCCCACACAAAAGACCGAGATAGAAGCTAATTCATGCAGAAAGGTGTGTGTTGGCCTCCTCAACCTGGTGACAACAGTGAGGATGCACACGAGGCCCAGAACTGCAAGAAAGAGGATTGTCTCCTCTTTTTTCGTCATTTCTCTTGCTCCATTTGTGAGTGATGCCAGCATGTCGGGAAGCACAGTCTGACCAACCTCGTCTCCTTCAGATCTCAGTGTACATGTGTTCTTGATGCCTGTGCAAGGCATATGTGTTCTCTCAGCTCTGATACACAATGCCATTTAACTCCTCACCTCTTGTGGTCAAGCAGGTACACAGTGGTTCTCCCAGCAGGTCAGATCCCAGATATCTGAATGGTCTCTTCATTGTAGCTGTGTGCCATGTGTTCTGTCCCAGGAGACTAAAAAGAGAGACTTCCCTTTTCCTTCTACATTCACAACAATTCAAAGAACAGTTTGTTTCCTCTGTACTCAGACACCATTATTTCATGGTTTTTTGGGATGAGGTAACAAAATTATTCACATTATTTTTCTTCCACAGAGATCCTGTGTGACTTCTTTTGTATATATTTTACCATTTTTTAATGCAATGCTTGTTGCAATATTCCTCCTAATAATTTAACTGTTTAGTGCATGATATGGAAGACTGTTTTGATAAAAAATTTTTTAGGTACTATAGCTCCAGTTAAACACATACAAAGATTTAGATAGACTTTTGACCTCTGACTGGATTTTAGTTGGTTTTAGTTTATTGGGTTGCTGTTTCTTAAGTTGGTGGTTTGTTTTAGTTGGTGGGTTGTTGTATTTTTAGTCTTGGAACAGAATGAGGTAAAGAAAAAGAGTTGAAAGATATGACATATTTGTTTCTGAGAACCTAATTTAGAAACAACATTTAAACAGGAAGAAAAAAATACAAATTCTAATCTGTCTCATTTGGTCACATCTCTGATTATTAATGGACTCAAAAAACATTACAGCTATATTTACAGATAAAAATTATGGAGTTGTGTGGCAAAAAGATCTTGCAGACATTTTAAGTGGTTTTTTTTAACAGTCCGTCTTCTACTGGTTCTCTTTTGGGGATGTCATGAATGTCAGAGATACACAAGTGTTCCTCCTCCTTTAAATGTGCTATAAAGATGTCTTATTCACACCTTCACATTACTCATTTCATGGGTTTTGCTGCTTGAAACAGAATGAGAGAAAATATTTTGCATGAGAATGTGCAGGTACTCTATGGAAGCACTGTGGACTGCCAGGGGCTCATTTTCTAGCCCACAGGTGAGGGCTGAAGAGGGGTTGTAATGGAGATTCCCACAGTCTAAGGATTCACAACCCCTCTTACAGTTCTCTGCATTGTCTGCTTGGATAGGCTTTGTGCAGGGAGAGTCAAACTTCTGCCTTATTTTCTATCTGAAAAGCTGAGAAGGAGATAACGAGGAGTAATCCCAGCAGTTCCCATGTAATTGCAAAATTTGTAATTGTGATATTGCAGCAGGAGAAGTAAAGTGTTTGTTGCCATGCAGCACTGCCAGCATTTCACACAAACATTAGTCAGGAAAGTCAATAATGGTTTTTTAGCATGATTTGGTTTAGACACATGTAAATATCAGCCCTAGCAGAAAGACATAAAAAGCCATGGTGATCCAAGTACTAAAAAACCTTTTTTTCAAGAGAAAAACTACTAAAAGTCACAATCAGTGAAACAAAAATCAGTCTGCACTACTAAATCTCATCTGCCACTAAGAACTTACATAATATACTGCTGACATCATGACTATGGTACTTTCACATGTGACTTAGAGATTATATTACTAGTGTACGAAAAAAAATTAAACTTGCAAATTTTTAGTTTAGGATGAACTACTGTGGTATCTAATACAAAATTAGCTACACATTCCAAAACAACAACAGCAGGTTTACTTTTTATTGCTTTTACCCCAACAGGTGCAAAAACATTCATTTTAGTCAAAATCGCATACATGTACAAAACCTTTTTTAGAAAGGGTACAGCTCTACTTTCATTCTTGTTACACAGAATATGTCCTGGATTTTATTTTAGCTAAAGTAGAGAATCAGGCTTGTTGTGTTTTGCTGATGAAACTCCATGGGTGAAATCCTGGCTTCACTGAAGTTAATAGGAAAACTCCCATGGATTCGGTGGGGCCAACATTTCATCCCGTGTCTGTAATCAATTATTAAAATGTGACAGGGTCCAATGTATGACTACATTGGAAAAAAATTACAGCAAAATACTTCGAGTAGTTTGCAAATATTTTGGAGACTTGAGACTCAGGCAGTAATGCCTCTCCTAGTTACTCCTAGAGAAAACATTTACATAATTTTTATTTGTATGTAGGTGAGTTCCAGATTGGATTTTTGAAGCATGATCAGTACTTGGTATTAAAAACTACATCAATTTTAGTTTAATCTCTTTCTGAATGATTCACTTTTTAATTATGCAAGTTTCTTTTGCATGTTTTCTTCTTTGGTTAAAAGGGAGAAGCATTCAAATATCTTCACTTTTGAAATTGAGACAGTCATTAATCTTAGATGACTATGCAAGAAAATAAGACAGATAAATAAGACATAAATATTTGCAGGCCATTTATTTTATTTTAAAATGCATTAAGTTTGTCTCCTTCTTCAGCAAAGTAGTGTGAAAAAGAAGAAATGACATATGAAAGCAGCAGAAATTTGAGAAGTAGGACAAAAGACACAGTACACATTTTGGACCTGATTTCCCCTTCTCCTTTCCCTCCCCTAATAGATCAAGCAACACACTGTATGTGACAGTTACATTTGCAATGCAATACTCAAGGCAAACAAATTTTAAAAGTTTTCTAAAAGACAAGGTACATGTAATGCAATGGAACTTTCAAGGAGGGGTTTTTCCTACGTATTACACAAAGGCATAAATAAGACATTTGGACATAGCTGAACTTTAGCTAATAGCAGCATTAGCCACCAAATTAACATGTTATGTAAATAAACAAAAAAATTTAAATTCAGACTTACCTGATGCTGAATGAGACAGTAAATTACCTCCTTCTGTTGAAAGTTATATATTTTGTTTGTAAGAATAAGAATAAAAGTAAATCCGCTGAATATTTGTCAGCATAAAAGTCTCACAAGGCCCTTTTGATAAATTACAAGGAAGCATGGATGGGTGGGGGGTCTATATGAGCAAATAATAGAGAAGCATAGAAATTAAATATCATCCTTCTAGCTCAAAAAAATCCCACTTAACTTCAATTTTACCTTAACAACCACCATACAAACTGGGAAGAGAGTACCCATTGTCACCTCTTGTACAGCTGGAGTGGACATATCCAAGCTTGAAAGAACTCAGAATGAGAAATAAAAGAGCTTTTCACAGTCTCTGCTGCTAGAAAAGATGAATGCACTTATATATCCAGGATGGATTACCTAGCTCCTTTAAGCAAACAGCATTAAAAATCATTCAGCTATAGCAAGGTTTGCTAGAAACGCCTTTAGGAAATAAAGGTGCATCGTGGAAGAATGGAGAACTTGTTTTTCTGAAGCTGTACTCCTAAAGGGTTTCAAGTATTATTTCAGTAGCGAAGATAAACAGCTAATGTCAGGAAAGAAAAACGACACAACCCTTGCCAGAAGATCTGATGACGCTCAACACAAGGTAGCATGAAATAAACAGTGCTGTAAAGATCACAGGGCTAGAATGGAAATCAAATGGCCAGACAGCTATAGAGCTGGTTCTCTTTAACAAAAATACCTAGGAAAGAGACAAATGTAACAACTTATTTGTGCACAGGATAGTAGAATAAAATAATGCAATTAAAGCTGATTGAGGCATCAATTTGTTTGTGGAAAACCCTGAGAGATGGTAAAAAGCCTGCTGGAAGTGCAAGGGAAAAAAAAAAACTTTTGCTGAAATTCTAGATGTGGTGATTCTCATACAAGTTTTACTATGAATTACTGACTTGGTGTTTACATCCCAGGCTTCCCCAGGGGGGAGGACATACAGGGAACAGCAGGTATGATGATCAGAGACGGTGAAGAAGTGTTGTGAGTTACTAAAATACATGCACAGAAATGTGCCGAGGCTGTCCATGCCTCAGGAATGAAATAACAAAGAGAAAGTTTGTCTAGAACTCTGCTGGTGCTGAGTGTTTCTAGAAAAGAAGGAGTAACTTTGCAACAGGGAGCTAAGCACTTCCTAAGGAGTTTAATTTCTTTTGGAAGCACTGGTCTTGCGAGTGGAGCAGAAAATAGCCAGGCAAAGTATGAGGTGTAGTATGTGGGGAGGTCTGCAGGGAATCAGAGAAGAAATAAACCGATCAGAGCTAACAGGGATATTATTAGATACTTGGCTGTACCGAACTCAATCTTCTTTAAAGGCAGCAAATTCTAGCATCTAATTATATTCTTGTTTACAGTATAGAGAAACACATGATGATTTTCACTCTGTAACTGGGAACTTCTTTCAGTGTGTATAAGCACTGGCTTATACTGTCAGAGCATGTTTAGAAAGTTATATATATGAGACAAAAATACACTAAGTTGTTCAATTTCAAGTGATAAGTTTTAAAGACTTGTAATATGAAGGAAAACATACTGAATTTTTTTGTTCTAAAATATCCCTTAAAAACTACTATCTCATCCTTCAGATTTTTTTGGTTTTAAACATGTGGTAGTTTTTAGAGGTATCTGTAGACTGTACCTGCACAGACACAGCCTGTATGGGGTAATGCAGACTCTGAGCCAAGCCTACAATCAGAGATATTAACACAACTGATTACACTGATGGAGTGAAGCCACTATTTTTATCTTGCCTGAGATAAGGCACACAGGATATAAATTGCTGTTCAAAAGGCAAGGCATAAATTAAAAAAAAATAAAATTACGAGGAAAAAAGAATGAAAGAAACCCTGTACTTTAAAGGTTCAGTGGAACTAAAGACTAAAGATGATGGGAAATTATATTAGTCACATTTTCTGTCCCTACAGTGGTCCAGAAGGACACAATGGGAGGGAGACACAACACCTCTGTCAGAGCTGGGAGCTGCAGAGCCAGCTGAGGCTGCACAGCTATACATGGAGCTGCCTGTGGCCTAGGGAACCATGGCCAAACCAGCTTTCATCAAACCAATTAATAAAACCCTTTAATCCCCTTATCTTACAGAGCACTAAAGACATATTTTTCCAAAGACGCCCAAAAACAGCCCCTCGGCACCATTTCTGCCCTCGTGGCTGGTGCTCCAACACCTCCAGGTCCCTCATCCTGCAGGGAGACACCACCAAAGACTGGCAGCTGCACGGAATTAAAATGTGGGAGTTGAAAGATTTTTGACAAAAAATTGCTTTCATTTATCTTTGGTGCCTTCCCATGTGGTGAGCATTAGCCAATGTGTTTGTCTAGAGACCAAGAGCCAGATCTGGTTGCTGCAATGAGTTTTTGTCACAAGGGCTGTGTTTAACCATGACAGATGCTGTGATTTCAAGACATATTTCTCTTCCTGTTGTTTCAGAGTTGTGAGGCTCTGGATCAGAAGCAGAGCTCAAGTTTTTCTACCTCTGCCATATCTGAGATTGAAGATGAAAACACTCTAAAGTTTGCATGGGTATCCCAGCACAAAGCCAACAGTAACCCCTGTAATACATGGATTGCTGGGATCCCTTGCTGCTGCCAAATTTAATGTTTTAAAGCAAAGTTCTGTCTCCCCTGAAAAGAGCAGTAAAAATTCTGGTGATTTGGACGGGGGTAAGACTTCCCCCCTGAGTCTGACTATAGGAATATTCACTGACCCACGCCAACTGCTGACTTCAAGCACACAAACCTGCAGCAGCGGTCTCTGATAGAGTGACAAAAGGCAGATTTCTCAGCTGTGAAACATTAGCTTTATTGCAGACTTCTGAGCAAAATGTAACTCCCTGCTTTTGCATTCTTTCCTAACTTAAACTCTTTGAAGACAAGAAACAAAACTTAAAAATTAGATATTTTGTATCTTAGTCTAGACATAAATGTTAAAAAAAACCACCCTAAAAACTGTATCTGATTGTTCTGTAGTGTTGGCTTTTAATCTAAATTAGCTACCCTTTTCATTGTTGTTGTACTTGCAACACCTTATTGCTGATATTTTCAGAAATTTCACTAACCAGACTAGCTAAAAAACCTCCTGTTTTTAAGTTTTTTGTATCAGCATCTCAACTACCAAAGGCATAGTAGGTCCATTGATTTCAGTGCTGTTACAACTACAACCCCTGATTAATGTACTGAAATCACAAAATAGTTTTCGTTAGATGGCTTCCTAAAGTTCCTTCACTTAAGACAGAGAACAGCAGTAAAAAATATAAAATGCTTATTTTTCCATTAATGAATAAAATCTGATGTGCTTTCAGTACACACTCCATCCCTGCATTATTCTACAAACACGAGATATTCTAGAAGGTGATCCCTCCCCAGCTTCTCCAACAAAGCTCTGCAAGGTACATGATTTATCACCAGGTTATTTGGGAATGTCTTTAATAGGTGCATCTTTCCATTTTCAAGATACAGGTTAAGACTCAGGCTCTGCTTCATCTCCAGTGGTAACAAGTTCTGTGGCTCCAGGCCTTCTGTCAAGAATGCTTGTGCTGTTCCCCACCAGTTACATCACCCCGTTCATCCCAATTACACATACTGCAGCTGATGTAGTGCTTTAATAATTTGTTTTATTTGTGCACTGATTAAAAATTTCTAGATCAAACATTTAATGAAAAGCTCTCCAACCTGACAGGTTTGCTGCTGAATGCAGTCATTTACAACTCAAACCTTATAATAACCAGAGCAAGTGTTGGAAAAGCTGTTCATGCCAAATGCTCAGCAGCTGACATATATAATCTTATATCTTTTCATTCAGACCTTTAAAAAAAAAATCTGAGACCTAATTATATTGGTTGTAACTGTTCTGAAATGAATGGTGGCAGGAACTAATACTTGTTTATTTTCTTTCCTGACAAGTGCTCTGAGTAAAAACAGTTTCTAGACATGATGGAATGACTTTTCCTATGACTCAGACACATTCAATGAAATAAGGTTTGAAGAAACTGGAGCTGGTTTTCTGTCTAACAATAGTAATTGAAAATACCCAGAACTTGTAAGTATTTATACCATTTAGAAATGTCGGACAAAAACTGCACAGGGAGGACAAAAAGTCTCCAGCAAACAAGCTCTTGCCCTATGCTTTTTCATTTGTGTGAGATATTGCACTTATTCACTTGGGCTTATTTCAATTTAATGAATTTCTCTTTTCAGTTTGATTTTCTATTTAATTTTTAATTTACAGGTGACACTTAAAGTAAACAGCCATATTTTAATGTTTTTCTCAACTCCAGGGCAAACTAGTTTTAAAATATACTACTTGGTAATATAAGAAAGGCACATAAAACTTCATGTTTATGTCCATGTTACAAAGCTCTAACTAGCACACTTTTTGCAAGCTGCTTAGCTCCCAGTGTTTCAGTTATTTCAGCTTTTTTCTAAGACTAAGCTACCTAGTTTGGTTCTGTTTTGAAAAGAGGTTATCCTAAATTTTTGTTATTGCTCTGAAGCAAGTAGTTTAAAAGAAACTAAATATCAATTAAATACTGTTTGAAAACTTAGAAAAAGTGACTGCTGAAATGAGAGATTCATTAACCCAGTAATTTAAGTACAGCAATTACAAAGGCATGAAAACCCACTCGGAATACACTTGTGGTTTTTAACTAATTTATTTAATACCTTTTTCTGTGTTCTTCCCTCATCCCCAACAGTACAAACATATTTTCTGATCCCAGGAAAGCACTCAGGCTTCCAGCTGTATTCCTGCAATTGTAATTGCTGCCCCTCGGCCTTTCACCTTGCGTGTCACGCTCAGAACGTGCGAGGTGTATCAGCTGCCCAGCACACCCCGCCGGTTTTCCTTGCCCACGCTGCCTGTGGCCCATCTGCTCCCGCACTGGTGTCCCACAGTCAATGTTTCCACACAAATGCCATCTCCGTGCAGCCTTTCTGTGGCGTGTGCTGCGGAGTCAAACTCCGACAAAGGACTAAAGTCACGTCGCTACCCCAGTTTGGGGACGGCTAGGATCGCTGGCAATATTGCTCCTCGGTAAATAAAGGATCCCAGCGCTGCCCGTGGCTGCTGGGCAGAGGTGGGTGGGCTCTCGGCAGGGCTCGGCTCGCTCGGTTTCTCCAGGGCCGGGAGCAGAGCCGAGCTGCGGCGCGCTGGGCTGTGCCGGGCCGCCCGGGCCATTCCCCATCGCAGAGCTCCCTCTGCTGCCGCTCCCGCTCCGCCGCTCCCGGCTCGGCCCCGAGCCGCCGGCACCGGCCCCGGCTCCCCGAGCAGCGCCAGGGACAGCAGCCCGAGCGGGCTCCCTGGGGAGGCAGGCAGCAGAAGCTGAAGGAAAGCAGGATCCTACCGCTGTCCGCAGCGGTGCCAGCCACGCAACTGTGCTGTTACTGAATTTGTGACTGATGGCCAGTACAACTTGTGGAAACATCCACATCATCGGATAATCACTGTTCGTGCTGTCTACAAAAGAACAGTTACAGTAAGTTTTCATATAGCCGGGCATATAGAATGGAATTTGGAGTAAAAGGGCACATGGAAACCACCCTCAATAAACTGGGCCCTGAGGTAGACTGAAAAAGTCCCATAAACAGAGCCCACAGCCACCTTTCTTCACACTCCTAAGATCCATGGCATCCAAGGAGCTCACTGCCTGCTTCTTCACCTCCACCACCACAGAGATCTGCAGACGGATTTCTAAAACGCAGCAAAATGAGAAGTGGATCTGAGGGAGGAAGGGGTTTCAAAGTGACTTGGAGTTAGCCCTTCTGCAGGAATGGTAAGAAATGGTTTAAACTCAGGCTTTCAAGGATGAACGGGAACAGCATACCTGTTCCCTCACTCTGCGTTCAGGTGATGAAACACTGGCCTCCCAGGCACAGTCCAGCCTGCTCTACCGGGGCTTGTGCTGTGTTCAGCACTGTAGTGCCTCAGCACCTGTCAAAGTAGCCACCTACACCACCCTGACCTCTGCTGCATGCATTTCTCTCACCTATCCCAAACATACTTCACATGTACAGAACACGTATTTCTAATTACAAACCAGAACACCTCTACATTTTAGTTTGTTCTATGTTAATACTCAGTATGGCAATGCTTGAAATACTGTTTGCACCAAAGCGTCTAAAATATATTAAGGCCAGATGTCATAAATGGTGTGTAAAGCATTGACAAAGCATGTCGTACCTATAATACTTCAGGCATTTTCAAGTAACTAAAAAACCTATTCTGCAATAGCAACATAACACAGCATAGGCATCTACTACTCATGTGGTAACTCATCCTCTGGAGTAGCACTGCTCCTTCCACCAACTACAGAGAACTCTGGATAAATAGCATAGATAAGCTCCGTGTAGGTTTCAGACATACTGGATAGTGGAGATGAATCTTACCTGCAGTTTATGTAATACTTGCCATTAATTAATCTGTCCCTAACAGTCTGATCTCTCTCCATCAACAGACACCTATACTCAGCCACTCTCAGTTCAACCAAGGAAATGACATCTCTTAGCATACGTCTCCTCTGTTCGATGAAAAAGCACAAGGCAGGCAAATCCATGTAGCATGAATGAAGTTGGTATATCTGCATGGAGGAGAATAGGACTTGTGCAAGGATCCTAGCTCTGTCTTGAAACCAAATGTAAGCTGAGTTCAGTCTCTTACTAGGATGCCTTGGCTCAGACAGAACATAATGCTGATAGGACTCTGCTGTCTCTGATATTGGTCATCATTAGACCAAGCACCTGCACTGTTCCTGCAGCCAGTCTTAAGCAGACACAGAGATTTGGACCAAAATAGCGAGTTTATGAAACCGACTACCTTGGATCAGTGCACAGCTCAGCCTGCATATAAGTGATGCCACCAAAAGACCCAGATGGAGGTATTCCAAAGACCTTTTCGATAGCACTGTTGAAAGAAAAAACAAAGCCTCAAAATTAAGCTTAAGTTCCCCTAACTGATTTTCTTATCGGTGTTCAATTAAAATGCAGTTATTTTCTGTTTATTTATAGATTACATTTTTGTTATGCCAGAGTTTTATTGTATGTTGTCCAGCTTCCAGAGTACAAAGGAGTGTGTTTATAGAGCTCTTACCTATAATTAGTGTCACCCAGTTAAACAAAGCACCTCTGTTTTATAACTGCCAAACCTGTCATGGTTTTTTTCAGACTGAATTTTAGTGATGGACTACTTGAGCCACAGTTTCTTTAAAAAGTAGCATAAAAATGTATTATTACTCCAGACCTGCTATTCTAACCAACCATATCAGGTGGCAGGCTCTGTCCACAGTGCCAGAGCTCAGAAAAACGCTTCCTCCATTATATTTCCACTTAATTATTCTTGTACTTTTCAATAACTTTGTGTCATAAAATCATGGCATATAGTCGATTTGGATTAGCTTTATCCTACCAGGTTATGACAGACTTTCAGTCTAGTCATTAATCTGTCATCATAAGTTTTGGAATCATACAGACATGAGAGCTAGCCATATTTAAATTGGGAAGGTATTCCTTTTTATGAGTCTATGTTTAATTAGAATTCCAATAAAAGTGACACATCCATTTGAGGCAGGCTTAATATTCTAGTTTAACTTTTCTTCGAAATACCTTTTCCTTAAAGAGAAATGTCAGCAAAGAAAAGCAGTGTTTTGTCCAGACATAGCAATCTTCTTGGCTTTTCTCAGGGAAACATGGCCCCCAGGGTAAAGGCCCAGTTGATATTGCAGCTCAGAGGAGACATGGGAGTTTGTTGAACTGCTCGGCTTGAGTTGCTTCCTTTTGGTTATTTACTTACCTGCTGTTGCATGAGCAGTGTAAAAAGTGATTAAAGCTTCACAAGGACAAGTGTGACTGAGCTGTTTTAGGTGTTACCAATGCTGGTTTTGCTGTGTAAGGGATGGATGAGATGCTGGTAGATTTTTCCATGACCCACACATCCTCTTTGCTTTCCATGCCTCTTCTCCCTGCTTCAGAAAGACCTGGGCAAGCCCCTGGCTGCTGCTGCTGCATCACCCACTGCACAGGACACTCCTGGCAGCTGAAGGAGAAGGTGATGAGGATGAGTTTGAGTGGCAGAGGGAACAGGCAGAAGAGATGAGCCACAGTCACAGAAATGGCACACAGGTAGGCTCCGCACCTGGCTGCTTCCACAAGCCACCAGGACCCTCACAGGGCATATCTTCATTCTTCAAATGAAGACGTGGATTGGTTTCCATCCTGGTCAACCACTCCCTGCTGAGAAGGTGGGCTTTGGATCTCCCTGGAGTCAAGGGAATTCTTTTCATGGCTGGTCTGTCAGCCTCCACAATGCCTTCTTATTTTCCTGGCCAAGGCAATTAGTAGTCTCTCTGTCTAAGGCCTTCAGCTTGATCAGAATCCAAGCTTGAAATACCCACTCCAAGCTCACTGTCCAACTACCAGACCTTTAGTCCCGTGGACAGAAAGACATAGGCCATTGGCATCACCTGCCTCTGCCAACCTGATACATTTTAATTTACATGAGCCAAAATAACCTATAAAACTGATGCATTTTTAAACAATTCTAGCAGGGTGGATAACATTTGCTACTTTATAGCAGCTAATATTTTTTCCTATTCAAACATGTTTTTATTATAAAAAAATAGGCCTGCTTAAAGTCACATTTGATTTTATAACACCCTACATTCAGGCCAAGATTTAATACCTGAAAACTGTTTATGTACACTTTAAAAATATTCTGAATCAATGAGCTCTCCTTAAACTCCAATGAGATAAAAGGTGCTACTCTTACATGTAGTTAAGAAAACTTTTGAGGTCAGCTCACCTTATAAATACATTGCAAAGTCATGCACTACATGAAATATTTACGTTATTTTCAGTCTTTTCAATTAAGCAACTTCTGATATTTACATTTCTCCTGACTGAAAGCATATTCAGACTCTGTTGTACACTAAAAAAAAGTTTGCCTGAGTTTCCCCTGAGCATTTAAGTTAGCACACAGGAGCGGGAAGAATCTTTTCTTCATTTCTACTGCTAAGAAATGTGTTAGACAGTTGGGGAAAAAAGCAAGAAAATTTGTATCCTCATTTAAATCATTGAACAGAGTATATTCTTCACAGAGATCAGAGAATCAGGATTTTGGAGGAAAAGGTGCCCACTTCCCAAAGGCATGAGAGCACACAAATATTTCAGAGGATGCAATTCACATTGACTTTGTCCCTCAATGATTACTATACAAGCAGCTGAGCAATGAGCTGGCTGGGCATTTTCAGAAACCCTTCTGAGGACAAAGTTTACTGTACATGACTCTTAGATACCATGCTTGTGGTGCACAGACCCAGTCCGTGGTATCATTATGGTTTCTTTCATAGACTCATTAGCTTTATTAATTTTCCATTCAAAACAATAATTTCATAAGCTTTCTTCTTTACTGCATACTTTCTGACAAGTAAATTACTAAAATTAATAATGTTAGCTTTTGACTGTTAACAGTTTCCATCTAAATGCAGCTTGATAAAATCCAAAGTTAAAATTCCAGTTCAGTAAATAAGAAGTGCTTTATTTGCCATTTCTTAATATGAGGAAATATAAACAAATATTGTGGATCTGGATAAAGATTAAACTATTTAATTGCTACATAAATATTTCTAGATATATTATGTCCTTTTTGGGAGGAAAATAAAACAAAACCACAACCGAGTATCAAATTGAGCTTGAAGTGTTTATTTGTTTTAACTGCTTTTCTAACCAATGAAAATGAGCCTTTTATAAGAAAAGAAAAAAAAAAAAAAAGGGAAAAAAAAGTTTAAGCATCACTATTTTAAAAACAGAAGCTTACTGTTTATATCATTGTTATAATGGGTGATTCAAATTACCAAGTATGGGATTCCTCTGATCAACTCTGATATGTATCTACATCTGCATTTAAAGGGTGCTAACTTCCACTGGGAATAAAGAGGCGCTTCTAGGCCACAGTTCCTCTTCTCTTAAATTAGAGTAAGGAAGGTACTATTCTTGTTATTTTGTATGGTTTAACCATAGTTTCATGGGAAAAAAAAATGTTCCATATC
The DNA here is from genome assembly GCA_013397815.1 of Aleadryas rufinucha. Lineage (NCBI taxonomy): Eukaryota > Metazoa > Chordata > Aves > Passeriformes > Aleadryas > Aleadryas rufinucha. The sequence goes on from VZTH01000702.1 coordinate 380,846, forward strand.
CTTTGACGTAGCTGAAATAAAGAAATAAATTTTGAAAATCTTTTGGTTTTAAACACATGCACACATACACAAATTCCATAGGTTGTTTTTTATTTACCTCGCACTGAACTGAAACCTATACCACCTCTGCCATTAACTTCTTACAGACATACTAGCAGACATTTTAGGCCAGTCTCCCTCATTTCCCCACTTGAACCCAGGCAAGATCCACTGGTTAATCAGCAGCATACTGGGAGGAAGATTTCTCAAAATCTTCTCCACTAAAGAGCTGCGTAGAAATGCCGAAGATTGCAAGCTCCATGTCCCGGTGGATATATATGTAATTAAGGAAACAGAACAAGGTCAGGAAACTACATCTGTGGAAGAACTGTGGGGAGGTAATGACATGCTTTTGGCACAAAGGAGAGTAGCTTTTATCTGCATTATCACACAAAAAAGTTATAGCCTGAAGTGCAACCTGGATTCTGACTTTTACTCTCAAACAAGAAAGTATGACCTCAAACAGCTTCAAACCCATGGGTTGTGAGACTACCACACACTGCAAAGGAAACACCTAAGAGCACTGTAATACATCATGAACAAACCCAGAAAACCTTCCTATTTTGCCCCATACACAGGTATTTTTTCCCTCTAGTATTATATTTACCTTTATGTAGGTGTTTCTTTCAGCATTCTGACCCAATGGCCTTAAATGTCCATTTTCCTTTAGAACTGAGTGTTCTTCTAATCAGTTATCTGTGTTTTATTTGCCTGCCAAATGGAAGCCTCCTCTACATTGACTCATCAGGATGTTTTCCCTCCTGTGTGAAGCTGCAGGTGAGTGGTGCAGCTCTGCCCAGACCTCACGGGCTGTGGTGATGAAGTTCTCTGTCTCTCCAAAAGCTCTATTGAGCATCACACTTTAGATGCTCTTAGCCCAGGGCTGTTTACTGAAGGAAATGACCGGTCCAACATATATAAACCCCAGCTGGGGAAGAGCTGCTCAGAAGAGATTTGAGAAGAGAAGGAAAGGGACAGGGTCTATCCACAGCTCACCCACAGTATCTCTCAGGCTCTCCCACCACATGGTGCCTTAGCTCGTCACGCAGGAGGTTTCATCCCAAGTGACTGGGCAGCAGTGACACCTAATGCACAAGATGGTAATTCCCTTTAACACAAAAATACTGCAGGCCACTCTGCCTGTCCATTTCCAGGTTCAGGATGTGCCCTTGTGGACAGGTGCATCCTGAATCAGGGGGTATCCTCCTCTGGAAGTTGTAGTGAGAATGGTGCCCATTGGCACAATTTCTGAACACCTGTTTATTATCAAAGTCAACAAAAGTTTTTGAACATATAGCAAACATGTTTTTGCCATATAAAACTGTTTTTTAATTCAGTGCTCTCCTTTTAAAATTGTAGCTGCTTAATTTGAAATTATTGTCACCTACTTAGCCATTTTAAATTCAGATTTTTAAAATTATTTTAAAATAATCACAATAAAGAAATACATATTTGCTGAAAGGTCCCAGCTACCAAGTACTGAGTTGGAGGAGTCTTTTTCTTACCCCATGGAAACACAACATGTTAAGTGATAAACTCATGACCAATATAGCTCTTTTACAGCTCCAGAGATAACATCCTCCTCATTTTGTTTATTCAGCTTTGCCAAGTCAATAACCAGTTCATTCAAACTGAGAAATTTGTTTGGACTTGAATAGTAGGGAAATTTGTTTTTTGTTTCCAAACTATGAATGAAAAGTCTGAGGGGCTTGGACATGGTAGTTCTAAAGTTCTGAAGGACTGAATGACCAGAAATATTAATTCAATCATTCATTGGTAAAATTTCTTTAAAAGAAATCAACTTTAAATGAATCACATTTTTTCTATGCACCCAGCATATTCCATATACTTTCTCTTTCTTTGGCAGATCAGACTTTTTTTTCCAGAAAGCTGATTTTCTGCGCTGTTATTTGATTTCCTCTTTCTATCCAAAGGCATTTCTACCCAACAGTGAATAAGAACAAGTATTCCAATAAAAAAGAGATACCATTTACTATTTCATAACATAATAACATTTGGGATATTTCCAATGGTTTAAAAGGCAAGTCCTCTTTTCACTGATACATGAAAACAAAGCATTCTTCTGGTTAGCAAAAAGAAATAATAGATGAAGCATAAAAGTAATCTTTAATTTTAAATCAATATATATTAATATTTACCTATCTAAACCCTAACTTCATTAGAAAACTAACTAAATTATACAAAAGTGAATGAAAACAAGAAATGTTGTCTATTAAAATCCTGGTATTATGAATGTTTAAACCTATTATTTAAAACAACAAACTCTGCTTATTACAGCTGAGCTATTTGGGAAAAAAGATATTTCTCTGGGCATTGCTATATCCATTTCTGTGGCTCTTTATATTTTAGTTTGGAACTTTGAAGGTTGGTTGTGATTTTGAAAGTTGAGCACCATGCAAGGTTTTCCTCCATTATGAACTATTATGTAAACCCAGCTTGAATAAGCTGCATGATTTTGCCAAATGATTCCTGAACGTTAGCCAATAATCTGATTAAAGAGAGCAAGAACTCACTTTTTATATTTAAAAAGTGTGTTTGGAGAAACTCCACTGGTCATTCAGATTTCATTAAGCTCCAAGGTAATAATTCACATTCTGTCCATTATTTTACGTTCTGTCTTGAGGCCAAATTCACCCCTGGTATGTTCAAACTTGAGAAAAAGTTTCTCAAAATGACTCTATTTGCTCAGAAACAAGTAAAACTATATAAAAAAAAGAAATAAGATATTACATCGCAAGTCCTTTCCTTAAACTGCTACAAATGTGCTCTGCTGCTCTGAGTTTCTTCTAGAAGGTTAACACAGCAGCAGCTCTCAGATGAGAAGAATAATGTAAAAGTGAATTTAAAAAATAAGACTCATAAGACAGCAGCACAGAGCAGGAACTGTAGAAAATAGCTTTCTTACCTAAGGTGTGCTCAAAGCATTATCAGCTATGCTGAACTGAATTCTGCACACTGTCAGAGGAGCAATGATGATTCATAGAAAGATAATACACTGAGCTATCTCCAGCAGAGTCCGTAGCAGATCTTAACAGATGGGACAGATCGCCCAGTGCGCTCCCCTGCCAGCATCCATTACCTCTATTGTAAATACTGAGCCAAAACATTACTCAGTGCGTGACCTGTCCATTCACAGAAGTCATATGCTCCTTTGAGAAGACCCAGGGAGTAGAAGCAGGAGGGAAGGCAGATTTTACGTAAGTCTTTTTTTTTAAACACTGTCTACAGTTTCCTCTGTCCTGAATCCCAGGATGTGTTGCTTCCATGTCCCACTTCTCCACAGTGGAAAAACTATTTGGCCTTAAAGACATGCTGAGCTTTTTGCAGAAGAACAGCTTCACTTATGCCCATCTATGTGTATGAATAAGACGCAAGCCCAAAGGGCCCAAAGATTATCCTGGAAAAAAAAAATCTAAACATTTATATGTATCTCCAAAGTCTCTGACTGGAATATCACGCCTTATCCCCAAGGCTTCCTTGTTCTCACCCATCCTCAACAGTGATGCCTGATGCTGAAAGTGCATGAATGAGGGAACAGATTCAGTTTATCTGCTCTAACTCATTTGTGTCTAGGCCAGGCCAACTGTCTCCTTCCTTCCCTCCTTCCCTCCCTCCCTCCCTCCCTCCCTTTCTCCCTCCCTCCCTTCTTCCCTGGTTTTGAGCTCCAGTGGTAGATACATTATAGAAGAGAGCAAAAAGTACTGTCTTGAATCTTCCACTGTAGTATGACTTCTGGCTACATGAGAGAGAGATCCTACACACTTATTTGAACAACTCTTAGAAATATTGTAGTCCCTACCACTCACCTTGGCGAAAAAAAAAAAACAAAAAACCACTTCTTTGCTTATATTTGTTGATTAGATCACAAAAACCCAAGGCAGTATTTCCACAGAGAAAAGAAACCAAATAATCTTTGGCCACCATTTCTGAGAGCAGCCTAGGTTTGAAATGGATAACATATAGTTTGAGGCTTGCAATTTTTTTCACTTGTCCACTCCCTTCTCAAACATTCAAAGCCAAATGCATCCATAGAATCTACTTATAAATGTTTCCAGACTTTCAGACAATGCAAAATGATACTTATACCCAGCTTTGACAGCTTTTTTTACAGATCTTGCAGAACATGGTCCAAAGTGTGCTGATTTGCAGCCACTTTTCTTATTCAAATCAAAGCAATTTCACATCAAATATTTTTTGCAGGAGTAATTTTAGAAAAATTCCTGAACACTATTATAATGTAACAACATCTAAAGTGAATTAATATGGCCCAGAAAAGTGAAGTACAAAAGGCCTGTGTTGATATTCAAAAGCCTTGATATTCAGTTCTTAGAGATCTTGCTACCCCATGAGCTTTTGCAATGCTTTAAAAATTACTGAGAAAAATAGCCAAAAATTAGAAGCTGATAGCTTGATTTTTTCAATAATGTAATGTGTGAAAAAGGTAAATAGATGCCTAATATATGTGGATGAAGTACCCATACACATGGCTGCCTTATGTTTCTGTGAAAGTCCTGCTCTCATGAGAGTCTGGCTTACAGCATTTTGGTCTCTGGCTATCGACAAGTCTTAGTACCAGGGTAAGTCTGATTTATATTTTTTGTGCCAAAGGCCTTAAGAAACCACAGAAAAAAAACCAAAGTAGTATGTTTGATATCTACTAGCCAAAAGAAATTTGTGTTGTGCTGCCTTTTTTTTCCCCGTGAAGGATGCAATTTAGTGTAGCACTCACAAAAGTAAACCACGAGGAATATTGTTTCATTGGGAATTTGTACTAGAAGCTACCTGATTCAGACATAACAACATGATTATAAATACAAAAGGATGACCAGTTGACAGTATCAGAAGACCATTGACAGAAAAAAGCAAGTCAATCATAAGCAGATTTCAAAGATATTCCCCATTCTTTCTTTTAAAATTTCTAAACATGGTACAAATATTACAAAAAATTAACATGATTAAGTTCAGTACCACATCTATATTGCTCTCAAGTAAGCAGACAGTGTTTCATGGGGAATTGTTTTATTATGGAAAGGCATATGTATTTTGCAATAACTGAAAGAGCTGAATAGTGGTCTTTTCTTCATAAAACTGAAGAAAAATCTGACAGACCTTTTACTCTGAGAAGGCAGGGAAATATTCCTGAAGGGGGAAGAGGATTTCACAAAACATGGGCATCTTTTCAATAAAGTGCTTTTTCAAGCAGAAGGAAGCAGGTAAAGATGTCTCACATCTCTTCAGACTCAAGAAGTTGACTCAGAAAATCTTTTCTCAGAATATAAAGATGCAAAAAGCAACTAAAAATAATTTTTAAAAAATTAATAAAAGGGAAAAGCAAGCAAAAACGTCAGAGCTGCACAGCAGCTGTGCTGAGTCAGTTCTCATGGGCTGGAAACAGGACCCCATGTGCCAAATAAGAATTGACAGATTACTGCTAATTAGAAGAGAATTAGAGCGATGGTGGATTTGCAGATCAATTCACAATAAAAGAGTCAGTGCACATCACCAAAACTGCGGGTACCCATGTGGCTGGGATTATCAGCCTGTGAGTAGATTAGCATGAACAGAGTGATGTGCAGCACATGCTGCTGTTGGGCAGGGACCAGAAACAACAGTCCAAAAGGTTGTTGGGCACTCCAGCCAGACTGCTCGGCATTCAGAACATATGTGGGTCTTCCCAGTTTCCTTTAATACCTTGAACATAAGGTTTCTTCAGCTACTTTTCAACATCTCTACTGTTGGCCTTTTGAAAGGAACGGGGGATTTGTGTTGGCATGTGTCAATACAATTGATCATTTCAACTGATCACAGGAAAATGAAAAGCCTAATACTGAAGAAGTGTCCAAATGCAGTGTTGATTTAATGAACAAAGAACAATAAAAAACCAGAAGTGTGTTATCCCAATAATGGAAGGGTAAACTAGAAATTAAAAAAAAAATTCCTTTCGGCATGTCCAGGTATTATCAAAAATGTCTACTAATGTGTTACCTCTTTGACTGCATGCAAACTGCAACAAAACATGCGAGAATAATCAACTTAGATGTAGTAAGGGGACCCCACGAAGTGGTAAGGCCTTCATAAGACCTGACAGAAGCTCTGAAAAAGCTTCTGTTAAACCTGGGGAAATATTTTCCCATGAAAAAAGTCATTTGAAGACAGCACCAAATACCCTAAACAGAGATAAAGAACCAGGAATTGCCCAAAGAACCAACCTTGCCCAATTCTTTTATCTACAGGAAGATAAAGGGAAGAAGAAAGAGGGGAGAACTGAGGAATAAAGGAAATCTATCAGCTCCTTTATTATGAATATTCTAAAGATTCCTTATTACTCACCTGTTTACCTACAGAGAGCTGTATCAGAAAGTGTCACTATGAAAAGAAAATAGGAGACAAAGCCATGGGTGGCTGAGAGATCATTTGTTCGGTGGGAAATGCAATGATACTTAAGAACAGCAGGAAAAAGCTCTTTTGGAAAACACTTTCTGCTTATACCATCCATGTGTTTTAGTCCTAAGACAATATTCTAATAAAATAAAAAACCAAGTAAATAAAAAAGGCTAGAGAAAAAAGAAGGACATGGAGGAAAATCCAGCAACTACTGTGAAAATGTTTGCTAGACCAAAGGGACCATATATTAGCTGAGAAGACTTCCCCAGCATTTACAATGAAAAATGAGATTTAGTAAGATCTGATTCTGGCTACTTTTTCTGAAAATACCTATAGATGGATAAATAACATTTTGTTGTGAACAGATGAGATCATAGGCTTCTGAGCAAAGAGGATTTCTAGTTTCATACCCATGTGGGAAGGTTGTAATGACTGGGAAGCAGGAAGATTGCTGCTCAGTGACTTCTTCACGATCTGCCTCTAACCTGGGATAGAGACAAGGAAGGAACCTAGGTTCCTCTTGCACACTGAGAGCCTTGGAACTGAACACCCAATGGAATAAAGCCTTAGTCCATAATGGTGGCATGCATTTTGGATCAGGCAAGTGTCCCTGATATGACCTGTGCGACTGAAAGCTTTGGTGCAGCTAACAAACACATCGCAGTCATTCAATAGCATCTTCTGTAGTCTGGGCTTCCAGAATAATCCAGTGTTTTCTTAGCTTCATGAAACTTTTGCATTTTGAGCTAATGCCCCATTCTGGGGAGAAGTACTGTTAAAATAATAATTAAAAAATGCATAATGGCTGTGAAAATTTTCTTTATAGGACTGTATAGAAACTATTTTTAAATTTGGTACTCAGAGTGATGTGGGCACTAGTGCATTGTTGCTTTGAAGAAAGATTAGAATTTTTTTTTTATGTAATCTGATTATTGACTTATTACATACCAAGCATGCTCAATAAAAAGAATAAAGTAAAAGAGTCCATAGGCACACCTGAAAAGAGAGACATTGGATAGATGCACACAGCCAGGAAAGCATGCGCTGGTCTGCAGGGGACAAGAGAATGGAATGATTCCAACTGAATCAAGGATTTCAAAAATTGAAATGAACATGTGTGTAGGTGTCAAGGAGGATCAGGTTTAACACACATGCTGCTACTTCTTCTGTTTCACATTTCAGGCTGGAATTGGAATCTACCCGGTGTAACAGAAAACAGATTAACAGATAGACTAAATATGCACAGAAACGTATGGAATTATTTTTAATATATCCACATGTAGCAATCTACCTTTCTCATGCATATGATGGTTCATACATGTGTTCCTTGCTTATGATCCACAGTACCCTGAAGTTTCAAAATCTTCTGAACAGAATCAGTACTGGAGTTGTACAGGGGTCTCCATGTTCATGAACAGTGTTTGAAGGTCTAAAGAGTTGCAATCCCTCCACTTAGAGACTAAGGAACAAGAAGTGAGTTACCTTGCTTTGTAAATAGTAACAGGTTGAATTTGCCGTGGCATAACTGTTTTGGTTTTATCTTTTCCACTTTCTTGTTCTTCCCAGGGAATTAATAAAAATATTTAAATAAAATTAATTGAAAGAAAATAGGCATTCAAAAAAAAGAAAAGAAAAAAAGTAATCCAGTTTAGTCATGGCTCCAACTCCAATCCGTTATTGAAAATATCTTAGGTTCCAAAAGCCCTCATGTCATTGATAGGATTTGGGTTAATGGGGAGAAAGGGACCTGCTGTTTGAATACAGGACACGCCTAAGACTGTGGTCTGCACAGAATTAGAGAGGATGTTTGCATAATATTTTTACTCAAAAAAAAATGGTAACATCCTTCTTCCAGTATAGTAACTGGTTAATCATGACAAGATAAATTGATCAAAGGTCTGCAGATCTGAGTCACTGAGAACAGCCAATGTTTAGCAGGCTGTGTGTTAGATACCAAGGAAACCTTAAAAACAGGAAATATCAAACACAACTCAAGAGAGTAGAACTGTTGTGAATTTGTACTTTTCTGATTCATTCAATGATTTGCAGATGTCCTTCAAAACCTATGGCCAAGTTAAAAGAAGCCAGGCAATCCTAGTCTTTAAATGAATCTGACCCACCAGTCACAAATAGCAGATCCAAGATAAAATGCCACTGATTTTTTTTTCTGCCAGAAAAAATAAATTAGCTTCTAAGAAGTTTAAAATTATTTTGTTCTTAAAGAAACCTGTGTCTCAAAATCTGTTGGTTACAGAAGTGGTAAAGCATCTGTTACTATATTTAAAATTTCAGTAACTAATTACATTACAACACATCAGCTAATTTCAGACCTTCAGACAAAACCTGCTCTGCTATGTTGGTGTAAATCTGAAATAACTGACCTGCTTTCAGGGAAAACTTAAACTGATTACACTGAGAGGAGAATTTGGCCCCTAAACTAAGCAAGCACTATTCTTCATCAGCCCAGTTTGATCCTACACTGTTGGAAAAGTCGGGCAATTTACTCCTCCGCCTTCAAGAAATGTACAACAACGTTGAACAACTTGAAGAGCATTGCCAAATGCCAATGGTATCAGGAAAAGTCTTGCCAGTAGCACTGAGGAGGGTTGTTAATCCTTAGAGGACCTGAGTTAGCAAATATATACATGACAAAGAAGGTTGTTCTTTTAAAAAAAAAGTGTTAATGACAAAATTCCCGCCTTATGAGAAGGAATTGGTGTGTACTCCTATATTAAGCATTGGGAATAGAAATTCCCTCCAGGAATGTGATTTCAGCTGGATGGAATTTGTTTCCCAAATACTCTTGGAAAAGAAAAATTAAATTTTTGGTTTGTTTTGTTTTAATTAGAGATCCATACCCATATGAAGACCTGCACAACCAGGCGTCTTTTCTTCTTCCTTTCCCCCACTGCAAGCAAACTTTTAAAAAATGAGCTATTGCTGACTTAAAACAATGTTTGTTTTAACATCTGAGAGAAGAGTACACTGAACTAGAGCTGAGTACAGCACTACCACCCTCTTACATAACACCATTAGAAAACCTCTTAACCTACAGAGAACAAAATATTCTTCCTCTCTCTGGAGTAAGTTTCTTCCCACCAGCTCAGGAGGTTTATTGACCAGTTCTTGTGAGAAACTTTAAACCTATTATACAGCCTCTTAAGCAGTAAATAAAAGAACAATCAAGGAATTTTGGAAGACGGCCCACTATCTGTGGGTAGACAGATTTAAAAATAATTCCCTAAAGACTGTGGGTTCTAAATTGACAGTTTTATTTAAATAGAGGGACACAGACATTCCCCTGGACAGGCAAGTAACTTTAATGCCTAGAAAAGGTCAAAAAAGGAAACAAAAGATAAGGGGGCGTAAAAAAAGGGTGAGAGAAATACTGCCATATGAATGATGCCATTATTTATATCAGGAGTTCACACTCTTCTGCAAATAAATCAGTAGTATGAATGTTATCTCAGTAAAGGTATTGCAAAGTTAGATGGACTTTAGAACTGGAAGCAAAAAAAGGACATGGGAAGATCTCATAGAAAGAGACTTTGAAAATGTTTGAGCTGTCAACTTCAAACTAATTACAAGCCATGATTAGAAAATACCAGACATCTAGGAAAAAATAAAATAATAGAGACATTAGTTTACATTATACATATCTAGGTAGGCAATCAGTGGAAAAACAAAAGGTAGCAAACATAAAACTGTTGAACGGGATTTTCTTCATGTACAATTCACCTGCAGAGCCTTCTGAAGCCAAAAATTCAGAAAGAAAATAGAAGGACAAATGAAAGAAAAGAAAATTTACAGAAATATTTTGAAGCACAAATGTTTCTTTGATACTCCAAAGAACACAGCACAAGTCCAATTCAAAACTTTCTGAAGTCGATGGAATATTTTTCCATTCGTCTTGAACTCAGATGAGCCTATTGTTATGAATTTCCATGATTTGTGAGAGAGGGTATAAAACCCAGCTTTAAAAGAATACAAATGTAGTTTCTGTGTTATTCTTATTTCAAAAGTACTTGTCTTGATTTCTCCCTTGGGATAAATAATGGAAATGGTATAAAAAGAAACACAATGAAAATTAAATTTGGAAATAAAATTTACCAGAAAAAGAAGCAGTATCAAATAACAGCACTCCCAAAATCGAATACAGTTATGGAAAGCTGCCATCTGAAGAGCTGACTTGTTCACATCCATTACTCAGAAATCACTTCGAAGATGGCAGATGCCTAAATGTGTGATACTTAGTACTTCATAGAAATCTACAGTAGATGCAGACACATATAAGAAGTATTTCGGCTGTTTAAACAATCTGTTTTGCACAGAAAAGCTTTTGATCTTTTGGCTGGTAGTTTTCATGAAATATGGGGAAAGAACTTAAGTGTAATAACACCATTAGTGAAAACGGTACTCAGAGGTACCTGAAACAAAACCAGATTGGTAAAATTAACACACACACTCACACACACAAAGAAAAACTGGAATAGAAAATAAAAGAAGTGAAATTACGCAGCTCAATTCACACAGCGACTGGATCAAAACCTTCATTATTTCAATTGCTTGCAGCATTGTGCCCCAGTGAGTCAGATGTGTGAAAACTGTCTTCATGAGAACTGGAATACATTCATACCTTAGTGACTAATTACAAAATCAATGCTCCTTTGTGCTTGTATCAAGCTTCATGTGGGCCCTTATCTCTGGCAATGATCAGCCAGGAGAGCAAGGTGGAGAACGACAGCGGATGGAACAAAGGAGAAAATGGCGCAAGAAATAGGAAATGGAAGAAAGTGAGAAGAAACAAAGGAGACAGCACCAAAAGTAGAAAACATTTTAAAATACAAACTAACGTCATATCTACAGGTGAAGTGACATTTCATCTTAAACTCCAATCCTTATGGAGTCAGAGTGGGATTTCCATGGCCCACTGACCTTGTCCTCACCTTTTCCAAAGGGCTTAGTTTCATTTACCATGCTCTCTGCAGGAACACGGACTCTGGGGCTTGCTCAACAAATTTTTGCAACAATGCTAATTACTTTGCAACATTTTTGAGCAAGTAGTGAAACCAATTTTGCTACAAGGGTTGTTCCCCAGCTTTATTTGTTTTCCTAATTTACTATAGCAAAAAAAGATATAACCAGATTAAACTGTTAAAAAATACACATTAAAAATATTTGCGAAGAATTAACACACACAGACACAGCCAATGAAATACAGGTGAAAAGAAATAAATTAAGATTATGGGTGGGAAAGAAGTCTTGCATAGGAAATAAAATATGGGGGGAAAGACAAAGTTTTATGGAATCTAAAAGAAAAAGAAAAGTATGACTCAAAAATATAAGGCAACCACATCTGATTTCATGAGTGTCTAGAAATATCATAAATATTGTAGCTACCAAAATCTGAGATAATCCTGAATTTGACTCCATAATTTTTCCACCTTGATTTAGAAAAATGTTTTAAAATGGATTAGTTTCAATTTAAAAAATATTTTCAACCAATGCAAGGCACACAGTCTAGAGCTACCTTGCAGTTACAGAGGGATAAAAATAAGCAGCATAAGTGATAAGTTGCTGCAGCTTGTTTAGTCCCATCCCACCACCCCAGCCAAAAGCAAAGCAGCTGCGGGGGCAGAGGGGGCAGCCCTAGCCATGGGCATGAGGCACCTCCCTGAGGACAGTGATGGGCTGAGGCTGGACCAGGATGTTCACCCAGAATCGACAGGGTCTGTGACCCAGCAAGCCTCCCAGGGCTTTTCCAGGATCACAACAATGGCTTCAAAATCAAGACTTGCTTCCCCTTAGTGTCTTTCCTGGACTTCCTCCCACATCAGAGGAGAAGTGGTTGCCTTTGTAGGGTGGGCTCAGAGCAGGTGACTGCATGAGAGGGGAGAAGAGAGGGTCCATGATCCTTCCAGAAGACAGACCTAGGACAAGGAGGCTTCACACTCATGAAACAAAGCTACAAGACAGTTCCAGAAGTAGAGGTGGAAAGAGAAAGCTTCTTGTAATCCCCAAAATATGTCAGGTCTTTAATGGACTCATCAGCTCAAAGCATGGCTAACTCCACTCAGTCCATTCCCTCAGCAAAATCGTAATGCAAGATTTTTTAGCTTCTCCATGAACAGCACTATGAAACCCCTAATAATTCTTCCAATACCCCTTCCCTCCCCCATGGTCCTTTACCTGCTCCAAAAATTCTCACCCACCACTGCAAGTCTGAGTCACTATGCTGTTGAGAAACTTTGAGCCAGCTCTGGGACCAGATCAAGCAGTAGTGCAGCTGCTCTCACACGATGCTGAACCTGACTCATTAAGCTCCGCCAGACATGAGCCACAAGGGTATCTCAGCACACAGATCCCCAGTGCTCATGCTTGTCAGCGCGTTTATTAGTCCAGGCAAAGTGCCAGACTTTGGCAGACCCATGGGTCTGTGGGGTGCAAAGCTTCAAGGCGTGGGAGCACATCATGCTTTTCCATGTTTTCCATTAATTGAGGTTAAACTGAATTTGCCAAAGGAGTGACTGATCTTGAGCTATTTTTCCCTTTTGGTTATTTTCTCTATAAACAAGTTGACTTAACTCAGCACCTATTACAATTCTTTCCGTAATAGGTTGGAATACAGAATTAATGGATTATCACTGAACAGTTTTGTGTCAGTCTTTCCACCTGCTGCTCTGGTTCATGCTTTTGATCAAACTCATGGTCTAGCTGGCATCTCCAGTTCAAACTGCTCATACAGCTGCATGAGCAACTCAGTTCTTTTAAGATAATCCTTATTATCCACATCTTTGGATAAGCAGGCAATAAGGCAGCATATCCGCCTGGTGAAAGAATGGAAGTGTACTGGATAACAGCTTTCATGTTTAAAAATTACATCAGCAACAAAATATACATCTTGTTATCGTTTCTAGAGTTTCCTCTTCATATTCCCACCAAAACAATATCTAAAAATATCTAGCATTATCATCATAGAAATAGAATTCTCCCATTCTCAACGTGGAAAGTGTTTTATTATTACTTAATTATAATGGAAATGGTTGTAATGAGATTCACAGTACATCAACTTAGTCTAGAAAAGCGACTTTACTACCCTTGTGCATAGAAATCTGTTGCAATTTCTTTTGCTGGTACCTTATAATCTCCCCCTCAAATCCTTACTAGCACTCTTTCTCTCACTGAAGTTTTGTATTACATTTATCACCATGGTATCAAAACCTAAACACTTTTTGAATCTCTCTGTGGGAGTTTTTGGTGTTCTGCAGAGAACAAAATGGATGGCTTGCAAGTAGAGGAAGGGCAAGAACCACAACTCTAACAAGGGCACCAAGGATAGGTAGGACCTCAGGGCAGCATGACAGAAGACAGACCTCTTCATGTGCCAGTTTTTCCATCTGCATAAAGAGTTTATACAGTACAACCATGTTTCTAGAGTGCTTTGAGCTTTAGAGAAGTATCATGGAAACTGAGAAATTATTTCCCTACGAGTAATGAGAGAGCAATGAGAGAAAGGCATACAAACCCTACTTTGTTGAACGCGAGCTGAGTTTCAAGCTTTCACATTGCTGTTTACGCTGACTCTAAAGGTATCTGCTCTCACCTTATCTCTCATTTTTACTGTTAGCGTTGAAGTAACTGCTGCTGACCATCAGACAAAACAACAAACCACAGTAACTTTTGCACCTCAGGTTTTTTCCTAAGCATTACACTTTGGATGACTAGTGACTATCAGGTACAGAACAGAGTTCTGTCTTCCCCCAAACCAATATGACTGACAGTGCAAGAGAGTCCAGACAAGAGAAACGTATTAAAAAGCCTTTGCATGCCAGGGGAAAAAAAAAAGGTTCATAAGTAAAAAAGGAGGAAATGTGACTACTGGAAAATGTGCTGGAACTTGTCTCTCTCAAAGAAACCCTTGTGGCAAGCTCGCATTTGGTGTTATAATGCAGGTATCCACTTTTCAATGGCACTATGCCACATTCTGTGAAGTCATAAAAAAAGAGCATGTTTTAAACTCTTGGAACATAGGAGAGCATCATTACACAGAATTATCATTGAAGAAAATAATCCTACCCTTTTAAGCTAAGAAAGACATAACAGAAGCTAACATCCAACATTATCAGAAAGCTAAGGAACATAGGAGATTGGACAAAACTGTGACTTTTTTTATGGAAAGGAAGAATGAAGATAAAAGTAAGGAGGTAAGCAGATAGGTGCACTTTCTTTGTACTCTCTAGGAGTACTTCCATCTACCTTTTTCTGGGTAGCTGGAGAATCCTGGCAGTTTCTTATACTCTTACTTTGCAATCATGAAGAGAGATCTCTGTTATTTTCAACTTATATTATCTAAGACACGTTCCTGCTGATGGACTACCAGTCAGCAGGTACAGCCACAAAGCAGCAGCATACAAGCTTTCTTAACAATACTAACCCCAAACTGTTCCACAATAGTGACTTTCAAGAGAAAAAGAGAGTGCAATTCTAGTCTTGTGCCTTTGCTGAGACTTGTAAAAGAGCAATTACTGGATGGAAGAGCTGCCGGCTGAGAAACAGAACTGCAGAAGCATATGATACACTGTCCATATAGACTGCAATCATTTTATTACAGAGATTTGTTCAAATGAAGATACGGTTCCCAGGACAGACAAGAACTGGTGATCTAAAGGTGAAAAGTTTAGGAGTATACAGAAATGATGCACTTTTCTGCTGTTTCAGTAAAACCTACCAGTGACTAAATACAAACCCCAGCTAATAGGAATGCACAAATCATCCCTCTGTTGTAGCTCAGAGCTTACAAGCATTTCAGGGTAATTCTATCTGTATTCAATGGAGTAAAAGGAAGTATAATTCTTTCCGAGAAAACAGAGATCTCGTTATAATAGTTTGCTTTTTTGCTAAGCACAGTCTTGTCATCTGATATTTTATTAGTAGGTCCCAGAGTTATTCCAAAAAGGTAATTCTGAATCCTTCAAACTAATTTCTTTTTAATAAGTAAGGGTTGGTTTGTTGCAATTTGCTAATGAAAACAATGATTTTAAAAAATCTAAATTTTTTTTTTTACTGATTCTGCTTTATATTTGAAATGATGCAACAAATATTATTATCCCTCTATAGCACCATTGCTGCTTTCCACACAATTTGCAATCCAGTGCCTGAAATGCTGCAGTTGTCTTCCTCCAGGCAATGTCTGCAAAAACTATACACTACTATAACTCTGTATAAAATCAAAGTCAATGATAAAATGGAAAGTGGAGATGGAGTCGGATGGAATGAGAGCAAATCAAGCCTGCTAAACCGTTGATTTATTAGCATATAATACTGAAAAGCTTTGTTAAAAAAAACGGCCCACAAGGTCTGTTTTTGATAATTTTGCCTAGAAAAGGAAACTGACATATAGGGATACATTTTCAAAGCACTGCGCAAAGTTTTAACAACATGATTCCCATTGACATTAATGAGTCACATGGCTGAAATCCTGCTTTGAAAACGTACCCTACAGCCTTTAAAGCCTGCTTGTGGGAAAGCAGAGCACTTGCCTCCTGAGTAACCTTTCGGCCGCAAGTCCCGGTAACGACGGCGGGTTCGGTTCTCGCCCCGCCGGGGGAGGTTCCCTCCGCGCTGCGCGGAGCCGGCCGCGGCTCAAGGAAGGGTTTGTGCTGGGCGTGGAGCTGCTCCGCGGGCAACTCTTCTCCTCTGCGACCAGGAGGGGGTGTGGGTACGGGCAGGAGCACGGTGCGACTGCAGCTGTCGTAATTGGAAACAGCTTCCAAAACGGTTTTAATTATGATGAGATTTGGCCTGGCATTTGCTGCAGCCGGACTCAGGATTGCCCGGCCCTCTGTCCCGAGCTACGCTGTCACTCTTGTAGTGCAAGCTCTTCACATTCAGCTCAAGAATTAGGGGGTTTTTCCCCCTTTTCTCTACTAAATGGTGCTACAAAAAGAAGCAAACATGGATTTGAAGGGAAATGTGGTATTTGTATTATACCAGCTGCTATATATGGCCTAACCTGCCTTATATCTTTAGTCCATCATAGCAATAACTTCACTTTCTCACTGCTTTCTCACCAATAAAATGAACATTTGATTTGAAACAACTCCTCTCTGTTGAGAAACAGGAAGACACTTCTTCTTAAAAAAAAAAAAAAAAAAATTTGGAAAGCTTAACATCTTGAAATTAAGAAATGGAGAAAGCCAGTAACAGAACAAATGTATTTTCAACATGCCTTTGCTGATGTTAATTAAACTGAACGCTATTTATATCCTCACAGACATAAGGAGAGGATCTTGCAAACCTTTGAAATGTTAGACCTGGACAATCCATAGACACTAGAGAAGAGTGTGGGTTTTGTTAAGCCTGAAAACATTTGGTCATGCAAAAACTGTAAATACTTCAAACATATATCAAAAGGTAACAGAGTTAATGACTAAAAAGGATTCAGACTTTGGCTAAGCTCCATATTAAAAGAGCATTTTTTGTTGAGCCACTTAGTTAGATGCCTTAGCAGACCAACTATGCAGAGAAGCAATATTGTCTTTGCATGGGACATGAGCACCTTTCAAAGACTGTCCTAGGATTGCTTTCTGTGAAAGGCTCAGGATGGGTCAAGACAAGAAGGAAGTTTGGATTTTTGCTGTATCCTCTTTCCAGCAGTTGGCTGACCAGTGCTGTTTAGGTATTAAAAACTTATTTTATGTATTAAAAAATAACATTAGGTTTGCATAATCCATCTTAAAAAATTATTACAGAATCAACAGGCAACACTGATGCCACCTTTCTATACGTGCACTATAAATTTATCTTTCAAAGATAGATTAATATTGATATAGTTATGTTATGTGGTTATGTATACACAGTTTAGAAGTGCAGCATTTTTCTTCCTAAATAGATGAGGAAAAAAAGTAAATGATGCTTGCTCCTAGTACAGAGCTGATGTGGCATAATGCAATTTAGCTTAGTTTTCCATAGGCCTGTTACTTTGCATCTGCTGTGATCTTGTAGTACACATGAAGACAGTCAAACAAACTCAGCTGGGGCTTGGCAACAGGTTACCTTGGTCATACATTTGATAAGTTGCAGAATTTCTCAAGTGGAGAATAAATAGCAAGGTATGAACACAACAGGGTGCAGGTTAGTGACAAACATTCAATCCTATTTCTTTGTCCTTCAGGGTCGCATCTGCACAGGTAAGGTAACGACACATTCTCTACAGGGAAGGGGCATTTGCTTGCATCGCAAGTGTTAACTCTTCCTGTGTGAACTTGTTACAATAAGCTGCAATAAACACCCATTAATAATGTACAAATTAAAGCTCTATGTTCCTCTACAAGACTATTTTTGCTTTTGTTCCAGTTTTTGGGTGAGTCTAGTTTCGTTTGTTCAGTACACTCACTGGCATAGTCATGATATAAAAGAAGATGATATGAAGGGTTGCACAATACCAGAAGCCTTATTTAAAAACAAACAAACAAACAAACAAAAAGCCCACCTTTTTTTTTTTTTAAGAAAAGGTTCTATAATGTAACAGTCAGACTATTTCATAGCTTACATGTGGGCAACACCATTTTCCCCAGTGAGTAACTGTCAGCAAAATATGAGGCAGAGTAGGAGACCTGTGGCATGACTTGGAGCAATGTACGATGTTACACCATGTACCTGTTAATTACCATCTTTCAGGAGGAGGTTGCTGTGTCCCACAACACAGGACCAGAGAGCACGGATGCTGAATCTTCTCAGTGGAGAGTAAAACAGGTTAATTTGGGTCATAATCAGTGGGGGACACCACGAAATTCCTACAAGTTCTGTTTCTGCTTTGCAAGCAAGATTCATCTAAGCTAACAGTGCTTGTCAGTTTTAATAGCAGCTTTGGAGCAGTACTGTGTTCTAGATAAATATGGCACAGACATTTAATAAATAAATAAGCTAGTAATAATTCTTCTGGGACAACATTTTCTTTAAAATTTCTCTGAAATTCTTCACATTTTAGCAAACCTGGATGTGAAATATTTCCTTCTACTCTAAGATTTTTTTAATTTGGTATTCCAGGCTGAGTTTCAGCAATAAACAAAGGAGAAAAGGAAAGACAGGGAAAAAAATGTACTGCTGGCTTCAGAGTTGCAAATGCAAGCATAGAAAAAAGCAAACAAAAAGAATTTGCTACTTTGCTTTACACAGAAGACAACACAATAAAACAAGTTTTTGCAAATCATTTGTTTCAATTTTTGAGGAGAGTCAAGGACTTAGCCCAGAGTCAACCTTTTGTAACAAATCTATAGCCTTGTGTAACAAGACATTAAATTTAGATGTTTTGAGAATGTTCCAAACTATGGATGATTCTAAAACACATTCATTCTGCCTATTTTGAAACAGCATAACAAACTTAATAAGCTGTTAAGTGTAATAAGGACATCATAAGAACCCATTGGAAAAGCAAAGAGAACTCAGCAAGGTCAGATTTTACCATCTGAAGAAAGTTACAGCACATATTCCTGGTAAACAACCCTTGTGCCCCTTTCCAGCAGCATTAACATATTACAGTGTAATGTTCTCATTTCTAGAGTCCCTTAAACAACAAACAAACAGTAGTGGATGGAATCAAGAGACCTGGCCATGGAGAAAGTTCACTCATTCTAGAATTTCATTAAAAATGTTATGCCCAAGGACTAACACAAGGATGGTGTTACTGAATTTGTCAGTGTACATCACGTTACAGAGTTAACAATAGTTGAAAGTAACAGCACAAAGAAAAGAAAAAAAATCATACAACTCTAGAGATGGCCAGTCCTGAACTTTATCTTGCTCTTTTAAAATCCTCAGAAATTAAAAAAAAAAAAGAAGTGTTTTGTCTTTCCTGCAACTGAAATACATTATCCTGGACTACTCTGCAGTCCAAGCACTGGTTCATAGATCCCTTACAAATCCCTGGGAAAAGGAAATCCTGGTAAGTACCAAAAACTATCCCTGTGCGAAATGAATGTCCAGCATATTACATGCACAGAGCAACCACTGTGAGCAAGCATAGCTGACACTGACAACAACAGCTGTGCTGACTTTAGATACCCGTGTCCTTGCACACACCCTAAGCCTATGCCTCAGCTTGAGTTTTTTCCTGAAGCTGAAATACGTAGTACCTGGCAAATTTGTCACTGCTTTGGACAGTAGTTTCATCTGAAACGTTTTGTTAAATGTTTGTGCTCACCCATCCTTCCAACAAAAGGTGCAGCCGTGGGTGGACACCAGCTCATTCAATTTGACCTGAGCCTGTCCAGCTCCAAGTCTGCTCTAAATCATTTGCAACACAAATGATCAGCCATAAAGTCAGACCTTTTGTCATTACCCATCTACCATAACCTGTGGCCCACACAGACTTCTGTTCCTAGCTAGGCAACTGTTTCCAATGGCAAAGTTACAACATTATAATGTACTGAATAACACATTGCACTTGTCTCTGGTGATTTACGACACCAATACTTTTGAATCCCTCTTCTCATAAATAGCAAAAATGGAAACTTTCCACATTGTTTTTCTTTTCTACCACAGCTGACTAACATACACAAAGAATATCTTAACTGGCAAATAACCAGGAACTATTCAGAACAGCATGCATTTTGGGTCAGACTGTAAATTTTTTTCTTCTAATCAAAACAGAAAGCTGACAGTTAGCAATTGGTCCTGTTTGATTATATAGAGATATCCCTTAATGATTAAACAAGGGCTTTGTTACAAAAGGTAGAGAAGAGAAGACAGTGGTAATTACTCACGGAGTGTGGTTTCAAGGTGCAAATTATTAATTTTTCCTGGAACACCAAATGTAAACAGAGCAATATTCTTTACGATCATAAATGGATATTTTAATGTTTTCCCCTACAGTCCAAAGCACTGCTTCAGAACTACACAAAAGAGAAAAGAATGAAAAAGAGCACACAACCTGAGAAACCTGAGGATAGTTTCTGTTTGGCTGGATTCTCTCTCTGCAGAAGAGAGCTCAACAACATATCTCATCAAAAGCTTCATGCAGGAGACTCATGAAACAAAATAATATCAGATGGAGACAAGAGGTGGCTCTATAACTTCAATAACTGTCCCAAATCACAGTAAAGATCCAAGGCTTAATTGCTTTATAAACACAAAATAAAAGTCATTTCCTGCCCCAAAGAGGTCACCATTTATGTAGACAAGACAGACAAAAGCCTGGGCAAGAATAATATTTATATTTCCCTAACACAGTTGGGAACTGCAGAACAAGCTGACCAAATCCATTGCAGTCCTAAAATACTATTCACATTGCAACCTACACCAGGTCAAACCTTCAAAGTCACTTCCTTAGGTTTTATGTACAATAGTAAATATTGTGGTGCACAACGCCTAAATCACAGATGTTACCTACTGAATGTCTATTCACAGACCCAAAGGGATTATGGCAGTGCACTGAAGTTCAGCTTGCCATTCTCAAACAGAAACAACTGACTCAGCTAATTTAAAGTTAGCCCACATAAGTAAACCCAAGCTGCAATTACACCTCCAGATAGAAAGGTACCTATTCTCAGTGACCTGCTCAGCACAGGAAATATAAAGATTGCAGTAAAGCTAAGATGTGAAGAAGGATGCCTGGGTCCCTATTTGAGTTAGTGTCTCCCAAGTCTACTCTTATTGTCTAGGGTCTTTTTAGGTGCAAAAATTCATTTGCATATCTGTAATAGTCACACTGCACTGCTGTCTCTGACTGTGTTTTATGGGCTGTAGGAAGCTCACGAACTCAACAACAGGAGAAACTCTTTTCCTTCCCTCAACACTCAAGACAGAAACAACTTCGCTGCCAAGAAAGCCATATAACACAGGTCTGAATGCCTATGTAATTTGTATCCTACACTAGACCCTGCTCTGGATTTATATAGCATTGAAATGGGAGGAGGAGAAGGACAAGAAAAATTAATTCAAGTTGTCAGTGATTGTTCTGAGTTTGGGGACTTGTACTCATTATAATTTAGTGTTACTTCTAGGTTTTTATTTAAAATAATACACTCCACAAGAAGGCATGACTTCTAAAAATAAGGTTCCTTTAAAAGAAATTAAACCTCATGTCAGCTTGCTGATTAACCCTTTAGCTTTGTGGAGCACCTGAGCAAACAATAGCCACAAATTTCTGACACCAACATAGGCAACTCCCTCCAGAAAAGCTGCTCAGCTATATCAGGTGATAAATTCTGTCTCTCAGGGATGGCACGAAAGGCATTTTCCTGCACACCACAAGATGTGCCACCTGGTGTCAATCCTCCTTTTGTGGACCCTGGCCTCTTCCCTGCCAGCACTGGAGCAGGAAACATTCAATTTCTGAAGTGTTTTTCTAAGGTAGCTCACCGACAGCCAGCAAGAGCTGTCCTGAAGAAATATCACCAGCTTTAACTATTTATAGCACAGCCATTTGGATGCAACACTTTTTTATTCCCAGCAGGGGATGGAGGGTCAGTATCTCCCATCAGTATTCTGACAGCTTGTGATACGTGAATATGGTTGGACAAAACATTACAATTCTGCAGAACTATATGAAGGGAAGGAATTCTACATTTTGCATTCAGAAGACTGTACAGTGCTTCTTACTGCTGGCCAAAGGGTTCAAAGATAGATTAAATTTTGATAAAGAATGAAAATACTTTTTTCAAGTCTTTCCATCTTTGTATTTTAGCAAATTCAAATTCTTTCTTTGTTTTTTCTTTCTTTACCTCACATGGGCTCACCTGTTCAGCAGGAATGCCAAAGTTCACCAAGGCTGTGCATTTACTTGTCCTTTCAGGGGAACCAGGACATATTCAATTTAGGACACACTTGTGACAGCCAGGAAAAATGCTGCCTGTATTTCTGGATGGAACAGTACATGGACAGCAGGGAAAGCAGCAAGTGTACCTGAAGGCACAGAGACTGCATTGCACCCCCTCTGCATCCACAGGAACGTGGATCATAGCAATGGCTTGTGTTATAGAGGATTCAGCCAATTGTTGCAGAAATCTTCTTTCAGACATTTTTACAGGGAGGGAAGAAGGGTCAAGTTTAGTTGTACTGAGAGCAACCCAGGTTGCAAACTTAGGTCATTTAAAATCACAACTACGTTTGGTATTTAAGACCAGTCCATGGACTGACTTTCTTGAAGCAGCACCAGTTCCAGCTGCAGGTATGACAAACAGTGACTAGGCCACTGAAGATCTACGTGCTTAGTTTTAAAGGTTATTATCCTTTGGGCATATTGCACTGTTTAACTCAGATGAGTGGCAGTAAATACATACAATCAAAACCTCTGTGTTGATTTTGCAAAGCTGATAAAAAAAAGCACTACAGACTGCTTTTTCTAGGAATACATTGTTAAAGTGATTTAGTAGGCAGTAACTTCAAATAATTGCACTGCTCGGTCCTTAGATCACACTTGAATGCATCCAGGAGCCACATACACTTTTTTAACTTCTTGTGAAGTCCTATGTCAAAGGGGAGAGTAGATACTCAACTGCCTCTGATGTAGGACAGAAGATAAATACAATAAACCCAAAGATTGTTCAGGTAGAATTTCCTTCAATCATTTTCAAATGGTGAGCAATGATACTATTGTATCTGAATTCTGCCCTTTAATGTTCCTGGGTGAACTGAAGGAAAAGAGCAATTGGGAACTAATTGTGTCTAGATATGCAATTGCAGTGATTTGAAACTTATGCTACCTCATCTGAGAGGCAGTACAGTGGCCCCTGTCCTCTCATTTGAATGACTCATATTGAAGAAATATCTTCATTCAGACATGATCTTCTGTGGCCTCTACACTGTTTTGTGGATGTGTCAAAATCTGACCCTTTCAGTAATGAAATAATGCTGTGTGTTGATGCAGCATCTCTGAGTGATGTTGGAAGTTCAGTCATTACTCTCGCAGTGGAAGAAAAGCTGATCAATGAGGTATGCAACACCATTCTGGCACATTCACTGTTTGGTCACACTGAGGCACATGTGAGCAAGGTTCAGAAATCAGTGTGGTGGTGTAGTTAAATAGCATTGAGTTTCTTGACATGTTCCTTGGGGAAACTTAGATATGTCTACACAATTACATCCACTCCCAGCCCAGCCTGGAAACCTGAAGTGATCAGGCTGCTCAGAGATCACAGGACTCCTTGGAGAAGACCAAGGCACAAAGCTAATGGCTGTAAGACAGACACAGGTAGTGTGAATAGTTGCTAGATGGGGCTCCTTCATCAGGTTGCCTGTTATTCTTATTTGGCACTGAATATGGATGTGAGATGGCCTTTTGCTGACTGATTTTACTAGTGGGGAAAGACTGGTCAAGGGAGGTCCACAGGAGTGGGAACTCAGTCAGATCTTCTTAGGAAGTGTGAAAAATAATTTGGAGTCAGCTTAGGTGAAAGAGGTGTATCAGTCTTCCCTGTTGGAGGTGGTGGCACAATATGAAATACTGAAGCAGTGCATGTTTGTAATAACCAGGACATTTTTGATGTAGCTAGCCAAGTTGTTACTATGCTACTTGTCTTTATCTATTCAAAATTGTGGTATTTACACTGGTAAACATTAAAAATACAATACTCAGTAGTGACCAATGTTTGTCCCGCATAGTACTCAGAGAGGACAGAAGCTCCTTCATAGGCTTTGATGATTGGCAGCAATAACACTTTCATTTATACTGCTTCTTTGTGTGAATGTAACAGCTGGAGAAAGTCTTTGACTGGTGTTCTTGAGACTACAGTTGCCACAAGAGAAAAGCGTAAGTCACATAAGGAAGTTTGTTTTGCTGCATTGCCCATATGACTATGTTCTACTACAATAATTAATATTGTTTACAGAAAAAAAAATGCCATTCTTGCTCCTTTGCATGAGATAGATGTATGCTGCTCCTCCTCCTCCTCCTCTCTGTGTAGGCAAGGCATTTGTTCCAGTGGTTCCTCTCGGGATGACACCAGGAAAACTCTCCCTTCCTTTTCAATATATTTTATCCACAACCTGACCTCAAACTGATGAAAGAACTGTGTTTTTATAAGGCCCATTCCATGTGTGATTTCTCTGCTGAAACTGCTAGCAACCACATTCCCCTTGAGGATGACTTTTTCAAGGACACCCCTGTGCTCTAGGATTTACCAGACGAGTGCTTTCTGCTGTTGTTCAGTTTGCTCTTAAAATAACTTTGGTCATTTTAGAATTTCCTGTGTCTCACCAACTTACTCAGGTTAACCCAATGTAGCAAATGCTGTATTAGCCTGTAACATAGGTGATCTCAAAAGCAAAAGGAATGTGGTAGAGTTTATGTTGCTTATGTGGATGAGACACAAATCTTTCAACAGCACTGGCCATGCCTTTGAGTAAGGTTCGAGAGAGAGGATCTGCTTTGCTGGTTTCAGTCGTTAGGACAAGTGCTATGGCCAGAGAGGCTGCACCCAGCCTAACCTATGAGTTAGGGTGTAATAGATTCTTCTGGACAAGATGATTTGATAATACCACTTTAGAGGTTACTTACATTTTTAATGTACTCACAAGAAGCCCAACTGCCAACCTTTTAAATCTCTGAACAGAAGGGGGAAACCAGAACACTACAGCAGTAGTGAAAAAAGCTACTGCAGAAATGCAGTTCCACTAAGTTTGCTGTTACACACCTGTGCATCTTCAGATAGTGAGATTTGCAAATTACCTTGATGGAAATATTTAGTTTCAATACACCACTTGTTTTAAAGCTTATTGAATACAGACTAAGTACAGTTTAATCATTCCAGTGCCAATCTTTTGGAACTGTTCCGGGATCATCTGAATAGGTATGCAGAGCTGAGCTGAAAATATTAAATATCCTAAAAACTTGACTGGCCCATCGAGTATGGGTTTAGAAGGTCCTCCTTCATCTCTAGCTCTTGGACTGAGGAAGAAATGAGTCATTTGAAAGAACTGAAAGGTTACAAGGAGATGGGATGAAAGAACAAACTTCCATGAAGTGCTGGGAGTTAGGAAGTGACTCAAAGAAATGAAAGAGAAAAGGTTGATACATGGGAACCTCTTTGTTTTTACTACAGGTAATTATATGTAGCAACGTTTGCATCAGCCTCAGGGCAAGATTCAAACCACAAGCAGAAGGCTCAACTGATTGTTACACTAGCATACAACTTGGCTCCTCTAAGCTATCAGAGTTATTTTTTGTACTATCAGAAATGACACAAAACTCTCAAAAATTCTTTCAATCATTTTCTTCAAGGTGCTTTTGAGTCTCAATAAGAAAAAAAGCCCACAAGACACAGCTCATATTCTTTTCTGTTATTATCTGCTATTTTTTAATTTCCGTCTCTTATTACAAAAGTATGTACTCACAACTGAATGTGAGCCCTGGGGTAGTCCAGTTCCTCCTAAAAACAACAGGAGATTTCAACATTTAATTAGCTTACAACTTCACATGAGCAAGTTTAAAGAATAGTACTTGACATAGATTAGATGCTAGCTAAATTTAAAGGTCTTCTGACACATACATTGCCATCGTGCAAAAGTCAGAGACACCAATTTGAAATGTTAGATGACAGGGCCTTTAATATTCTTAATAGTGCAAGCCGATGAAAACTGGCTCACAGTTACCTGGTTTTAATTTCGCTATTCTAAAATTACTCTGAGTTCACTTTGATATGCAAAATATGAATGAGATTTGGTTCTTACAGTATCACACTCTGCTGCTTGTTGGGGTACCAATGAATTGTCACTGCTGCTGTTAGTTAGGCTGTTTGTGGTTTTGCTAGCTCAAGGTCAGCTGAATTCCAGGTATAATGGTCTAGCCAGATTTCTATACATGTAGCCAGAGACTATACATATGTCTCATGAGGGCAACACTTTTGCTACTAGCAGATCATATTAATTCTGTAGTAATCTTATGAATCTGCTCTGTCTATCAGAATTTTAAAAACTGATGGCACTAGTGTTCATTACCAGAGTTCATTACTAGACACTGGAGTACTGACACTGGTGTTCATTAAATGAACATGACTATTCCTGTACACCACAAGTGTGAACTCTCTGTATCTGCAGTCAGAAAAGCAGCAGGAGTATAACTCAATCTTTCCTGAACTATGATATTACAATGTCATAATATTTGTGACATCATATGAGTATAATAAGCAACACAAGAGAACCATTTGCTGATTGTGTTTTCTTAGTAAATATTACTTAAACTCAGAAATGTTACAGTTGAAAAACAAAGCCAGAATATAAGCAGTTCAAAAGCCCTTGATTTTTCATACACAGTCTTAAGAACAATGCAGAACAATAAATTGCACTGCTTGATCATGCTTCTTTTTTTACCTCAGGCATTTCTTAAAAAAACACAGCCTATACTTGGAATCCCAGTTTACTCCTCTGCAGTGACTTAGGAAAACTAACCTTTTAGTAACTAAATTTAAGTGTTATGTCATAGGACAAATTACTACAATTCACTTTTGCTTGAAAAAAAAAACCTGTTACACTTCACAGAAGCCACATGAAGTCTGTTGCTTTAAAAAAAATAAAGTCAGGATAGGTTTGCATGGTAGTAACCCCTGGTGAGTTTTCACAGAATTTACTAAACTGTGCCAGTTACTTCATCACAGAATTTAGCCCAGAATTTCTATAATTACAGTAACTTTTAAGTAGCATTAAGCAACTCTTGCTGACCAAATCTTTCTCATGAATGCTGAAACCTCTGCAGGCTTCTGATTAAGTGTAAATCAGAAAATATTAAAAATATCAACTGAAGTCATTTTGGAGGCAAGATATGGGACATACAACTGGAGTTTGTCCTAAAATGAACAGAAAATCTTCTACTTCAGTCAAAAGTTAAGTTAAACAGGCTTTCAGGACAAATTTAAAAAATTAAATTGCTTTATTTTGGCCATCTGTACCTCCTAACTTCTGATGGAAGCAAAAAAGCTTTAAGGTACCAGCCGACTTCTGAGAGTCTGCAGGATAGGATTTGTTTTGCTTTGGTTTACTTGTTCCATAGACAATACATTTCTTTCCCCTACACCTTCACAATAGGAGCATCTGTCTGTAGATACCAGTGGCTGCACTTCATAGCTCACACCAGAGGAGCTCCATTTGGAAGGGCGTATAACCTTGATGCCATAAGTTTATTTTTGCTTTGAGGAAAAAGGGGAAGAGTAATAACTATGTTCTCTCCTTCTGAGTCTTGATATAAAATTTCTCATCCTGAACAATAAACAATCACAGATAGTAGATACCTATGATTTACTAAAGTTAAACTAAGTTTGAGGCATGGTAGTGTAGACCTGTCAGTGCTCATTTCAGGCATTTTAAGGCCAGGCACCATCTTTTGGGAAATTGGTTTTTGTTCGGTTGAAAATAATTTGACTTCATTAATAAAACAAGGGATAAATATAAATACAATTATGCCTTTATTACTTCTCTGCTTTCAGAAGTCCTTGTGTGTTAAATTGCAAATCAACACACAAATAGCCTGGTGAGAGAGGAACACTGCAGTAAGCAAACTTTCAATTTGGATGAAGAAGATCCTACTCTTCTGTTATTTAGAGGACTTTTCCATCCTCAATAATTCTAAGATTCTATGATAGCCTTTGAAATACATTTAGTGAAACCAGAGTGGTTTTCAGCATGCAAGCAATCAGTAGTGAAGAGCTCTTGCAGTTTTCCTTTTTGTCACAGTTTTAAATAAGTCTGAATCATAATTTTACTGCATTTAGTACAAAATAGAGAAGAGAAGAGAAGAGAAGAGAAGAGAAGAGAAGAGAAGAGAAGAGAAGAGAAGAGAAGAGAAGAGAAGAGAAGAGAAGAGAAGAGAAGAGAAGAGAAGAGAAGAGAAGAGAAGAGAAGAGAAAGAAAGGCGTTGGATTTGTGATATAGTTACAAATGGTGAGAATTTAGTTTTCAGTGGCTGTGAGAGTAGCAACTCAAAAGGAGGAATTTCTAAGAGGAAACAAGAGCCTGTTGTCCCAGAGGCAGATGGCACGTTAGCTGAAGCTCAGGACTGTGCTAAAATAGCTGTACCTGGCCCTTGCTCACAGCTGGCTTGCAGCCAGTAAACTTAGTGTGGGATGAGTACCCTCTGTCTGTCTGCATTGCTCTATATAGATATACCCTGAGGCTTCCTGGAAGCAGCTTCCAGCTTCCTCAACTTTCAGAGCTCATATAGGCTTAGAAATGCCTATGGGGTACTTTTAGCAATAATATTAAGTTGTTCTTTCCAAGCAAAGGAATATAAAAATGTAGCAGTGGTCCATTTTTATTTTTCTCACTTTCCACACTCTGTCCTGGGAATCTTTGACAAACACTTGGTGTTTTCAGCACTGAACTTCCCCCACACGTACACTTCTCAGGTCTCATTAGGCAAGGTACAGGGTCATTTTGCTAGTCTCAAAGGAGCCATAAATAATGGGAGGGGTTCATGGCATTGTGTGTGGTTTTTCTGTCAAACAGAAGGTTCAGTAGTAGATAAAAATAAAAAATTCCTGGAAACCAAAATAAGAAGAAAATAAATGTCAAACAAGGTAAGTCTTAGTACATCATTCAGCAAATTCAAGTACACACCTCAGGCAGTGCAGAAGTTTTTTTTAAAAAACTTGCACCACACAGTATTTAGAAGAGAACCAGAGAGAGCCCGTGTCCCTTCTGAAGAGCTGTAGAATATCCCCTGACTCTCTCCTGCCAGCCACCTGCCACACACACCTCAGCTGCCCCATCTGGGAGGACAGATCTGAAAAGCATTTTAAAAAGGTCAAATCTGCAAACAACCAGGAATCATATCCTGGATTCTGACATCTTTTCAGTGATCCTTGTTGAGCACCAGACAGTGATACACTGGGAAGAACCTTTCTTCTCAAATACATCCTTTTGTGATTATCGCAGGATTTGAGATTTAGCAATTACTCCATTTGAAGAATAAAGGATAATAAGGAAGAAGAGATTTTTCCCCCTCATCATCAGTGAGCATCCTGCATCACATGATACAACCACACACCACAGAGACCTCCTCCTATTGCCCTATGGAATTTGACGTGCCAAAGTGAATATAAAGCCACTCTTAAAAAGCAATGTTTAACAAATAGCCCTATTGACATCAATAATGTTAATGCATAGGGCATAGTGCTCACCAGGCTAAGGGTAGTGCAGGCTACTTCTTAGTTAAAGGATATATTTCCAAGAAAAAGTGTTACAAGTCAGCTGAGAAAAACCTTAAAAATCCATTTAGAACAGAGAGTTAGGAGAAAGGACTTTCCCCTCAAACTGTGAAAGAATCTGGGAAAAGTCCTAAAAGAACTGACTGTACTGTTCATGACACTGGAGTCTTTCCAGGGCTGCAACTAATTCCCAGCCGCAACTAACACTAAAAATTGATTTCAGAATTACTCAGACTAGAAAAATACATTGTGAGGTGAAACTTGACTTGTGAGCTCATCCCATACTTAGAGAATAGGAAATATAAAATAGTCAAGAAGTCTCTGAAAAATGCAAAGTAAAAGTGGAAAGATCAAAAAGGAAACCACAAGAGGGCAGATGGACTACATAATGGATGATGAAATGATTAAATACAGAAGGAAAAAAAGGAAAGGTGTCTTATCTCTTAAGAGAAACCTCATCTGGGGAAACAAGTATTTTATGTGGAAGATGACAAGTTAGGAACATGAAGGGAATTCTACTTTTTCCTCTTAAAGATAGTGCAATTTTTAGTAGCTGAACAGTGTTATATCAATGGTTATGGAGATTTGGAGGTCCTTCAGTTATCCATGGGAAGGACTGACATATACACCTTTACTCCCACATGCTTTAGCCTCTCTGGAGGGACTGGTAAGCACAGTGACAATTAAATCCTTGGCCTTGTGACAGAGACTTTTAAATACTCACCAGCGATGAATTCAGAGCTCAAACAGTAGGCCAAGTCTTTATTCACAGAGAATATCACAGGAACATAATAATTTGAAAGGAAGCTAGTTAGGAAAGGGATTACTAGCAGGAATAAGACATGCACAGCTGGGATCACTATTTGAGTTCTGGTTAAATTCACAACAGTTTTCCACTGACTCAAGAGGGAAGTGATCTGATTCCAAAAGAAAAAACAGTGTTTAAGGAAAAAATCTGTTTAGTCAGATTAAACCCTGCATTTCTTGACATCAGTTCACACTGCTCCAGAGATAATGTGAAGATCGTGTGCTCTGAACTATACAAATATTCTCATCATGGCACAGTTTATAGAAGCAACTCTGTTAATATCAAAATCTGCAGACAAACTCTTTGGAAGGGCTTGTAACACGTGTAAAAATGGGAAGTATCCTCATTAGAAATGTGTGCTGTCTGTTACAGATACAGATCTAGAAATGAGATTGCAAACCCTGTAGGAGAAGTAGGCTGGATTCTTCCCTGCCTTGTAATGTTTTAAATCAACAGCTTTAGTTCATTAGTCATATACGGACTTAATCAAGAGTCGACTTTAACACATACAATTTCAGAATGTAATGCAGCTTAGTCCTTTAGAAAAAGATGTTTATAAAATTTATTCCTTGTGTCACATGCCAAAACACAGCAACTGATGGAATGTCGGCTTTATGTCATACAGGTGATGGGACCTGAGACACTTTGGCTCTCAGCTGCTTGTTCCAATCTAGCCCAGGTGAATATGATAACAGCACTTACTCATCCACAATTATTTAATTTCACTTACTCTATAAAGTGAGCTGCTTATTAGCTTAGCTGCTGTGGATATCTGACAAAAGTATCACTGTACCTTAAATTTTTATTTTAAAGTTTCAGGTTAGCACTGCTAAATGGATAAGTTTAGAGATAACCTCCTCAGATAGGATTTGGGATAATATGCATGAGAAAGCATAGAGAGGAGCCCATACTGAAGCAGGTTTTCTGGGCAAGATTTGTAACCATGGGGAACCTGCACTGGAGCAATCTGTCCCTGAGGACAGCACATGGTGGAAGGGGCCTACACTGGGGCAGTTCCTGAAGAACTATAGCCTGTGAGAAGGACTCACATTGGAGAAGTTCATGAAGAACTGTCTCCCATGGGAGGGACCCCACACTGGAGCAGGGAAAGGATTCATCTCCCTTGAGATGAGGAAGCAGCAGCAGAAACATGTGATGAACTGATGGGAACCACCATTCCCCATCTCCCTGCACTGCTGGGGAGGAGGAGGTAGAAAACCAAGAGTAAAGTTATCTACAGATACCATCCACTGAATATTCTGAGTTGGAAGGGACCCCGAAGGATCATCAAGCCTGGCTCTTAAGTGCACAGTCCATAGAGGGATTGAACCTGCAAGCTTGGCATTATTAGCACTATGCTCTAAACAACTGTGCTAATCCTGTGGGACATTTGAAGGAGGGAGGGGTAGGGGGGAGGTGTTTTTAATATTTGTTTTCCTTGTATCAGCCTACCCTGATTTTGATTTGTAATAAATTCAATTAATTTCCCCAAGTCAGGTTTCTTTTGCCCATTTCATTAATCAGTGAGTGATCCCTCCCTGCCCATATCTCAGCTCATGCATGAGCCTTTCTTTTTATTTTCCTTCCCCTGTCCAGCTGAGGAGGGAAGTGATAGAGTGGCTTTAGTGGGCACCTGGTACCTAGCCAGCATTAAACCACCTCAGTCGTTCAATATCCAGTTTGAGAAATGAATTAAGATTTGGATCCATTACAAGTTATGGGGTATCAGTTGGGTGATAAATGTAGTTTACTAAATGAACAGCTACATCAGGTACCTTTTTTTTCGTTTCTTGTGTTTTCTTTCCTACAGGGCTGTGACAAACAAGTTTATACACAACTCTAATACACTGTTTCAAATTTCTGCTCTCAGTTGTTCATAATTTTGCTGCAGTCAAAACAATGTTAATTAAGTTAAGTTGCCTATGTAATAAATACTAAAAATGTCAGAATTAACTCTGACCCTCTACATATAGCAGAAAGCAGGCTATCACATAATATTTTTTCTGTAATTCTTTTATTGCATTGGGCAAACAGTAAGCTTCTCTTTCTAATGCACTGGATTGGTTTCAGGAGTTCTATTTCTCCCCCTAATTGTGCCACAAAGATATTACATGAAATATCATCATAAATGTGCTTTTCTATGTTTTAGTCAAAGATCCACCTAAGCTTCCTGAAAAAATCCCAGGACTAACTTATGCAGCAGTTTCATGATTGCTTTATCTAAGTAAATAACTAAACACAAAGTTTGGGTTTGGACATTTTGGTTCTTTGCAGTACATACAGGAATAAGCTTTGTAGTCTATCAGTAGTTTACAGACCACTGGTTAAAAAGTGTGGTACTTCAGGATTGGCTTATGCTTGTTGTAGCCTTAATTTTGACATTCACTGAATGAAGCCAGCTTCGTTTTGAAAGCTTAACATTTTAATGTTTCTTTGTTTGTTGTCAGGGGGTTTGCCTACAAGTTAGTAGATGGTTGGGCTTGTACCCATGACACTGTGTCTTTAGCTGCTTCACCTCTGAAGCAATCAGGGCAGCTATTTCCTCCAAATTCTTATGTATCATTAAGGCTGGAAAGGATCCAAGATCACCAAGTCCAACTACTGATCAAACACCACCACATCAACTAAACCACAGTACTAAGGGCCACGCTAAATTGTTTCTTGAACACTTTCAGGGATGATAATAGAATTATATAGAATTATATAATAATATATATATGAAATATACTTCCAGGTATAGATAGAATTAGTTTAGTAGCTATTCTTAGAGTATCTTCAAAGAACAAAAAAGAAATACTGCTAATTCCCTATAATTTCCTGTATTCCTGTCACTTGTTTTCTTTTTTCATATCTGATACAATTAGAGATTTTTTTTTTCCCCAAGCAGAGGTGAGATAAGAATGAATCACTGTGATTCTGTATTGTCTCTCACAATGAGACTCCTTGTCCCTCATTCATCAGGTGAAGAAATCTTGCTTGGGTGTTGATCATATCCCTTGACCCACTGGTCACAGAAAATCCTTCCATCTCCAGGGAGTTTTTTTAGTACAGAGGAAGCATCCACGCAAGATCCCTGCTGAGAAAATCATTGTTATGCAATTTATAGTGCAATCACTTATCCACCTACATCTCCTGAGCTCAACTTACACACAAAAGCCCTCAGGTAATGGTCATGGAACCCACCACCTTCTGCCTCATCATCCATGAATTTTAGCTCTCATTTCCCTGTGAGTTAAGTCAAGTATTTTGCCTGTAGGAATCCAATTTTATACTCAATATACAAAGCCATGGCAAATTATTTTGTGAATATCAAACCACTTATTTATCTCAGGTTGAAAGTATAATTTACAGCAATTTACAACAACCTTAGCTGGAGTGTTAAAAATTATCTTTTTCTGTCACATAACTTTTGAAAGAACATCTTGTGGAACTTAGAAATCCTACAAAACACATGTTTCCTTAAAAGTTCATTAACTACACTGAGTTTGAATCAAAATGCAAATTGGAATTGAAGTGCATGATCTCTCATGTCAAACAGCTCATATTCTTGACCTATGAATGAAAGGAAAAATAAGATGATGCCATGCTTTCCTATGATTCTAAAGGAGGTTCCAGCAGAGCTAGAGTCCGAACCAAAATAAATTTAATTCTGTAATTATACTGAGGTTAGCAACTTTTCCAAGGAAACTTTCTGTTTAGATTTCTATTTTTTATGTAACCTTCCTTTTTGAAGTTACAGTGAGGCATATACTGAATAAAAAACATACTATAGAGTGAATACTGTATAGTATCTAGTTGAGCTTATAATTCTATTATTTTGTTAGTAATTTCATGCCACATACATGCAATCCACCACTTTCAGAATAAGATGAAACACCTGATTGTACAAATCATTTACAGAAAACAGATGTACTTTACAAGTTCTTGGTTATGTATCCATGAGGTGTGTTTTGTAAATGTAAATAGAAAGGCAAATCTTGGTTTAATAAACTCATATTTCAAGAAAGCAATGCAGAGAGAATAAAGTTAGCATTTATGTGTGGGTGTTATTTGTTAAGTACGGCAAGTGAGGTATAATTTACTAATCTGAGTCAAACCAGGACAACAAGGCTACTTTGTTCATTTGGTGCTTTCTGTTCCATCTAAGCGATATGAGAGTCGAAGGAGCCAAAAAAAGAGACTTAACACATAAAGTTTTGAACGCTCTGACATATGCAGCAGAGAGGCCAAAGTTCTGCAGAGATTTAACTGTTCCCATAGGAGTTTCAGGCATGCTGTGAAGGCAGCCAGTATAGCCAGGAGTTCAGTGCAACAGCTGTCCTATAAATAAATAGAGGACAATATTTTTCAGGAATTGATATCTTCACCAACATTTGTCAAGATGGACCTAAACCCACAGAAAAGAAGTCCTCTGTAACAGTGGAGGGTTTTTTTGCTCTGAGCCACATATTTTTATTCACCCAGACAAACCTGAGTTTGCAGTACCCCCTGCTGTCCTTGAGAAACCCGCTGAATAATGGCTGTTCCTGTATTACCTGCCTTTGCCCCTCCAACACTGAATATGCTTAAGTTATCTCGCATGCAGAGATAACATAAATACATTTTTCTGATTATTCTTTTCACCCATTTTGCGGCAAAAAATGGACCATACTCTTCAACAGTAAAGCTTCATTCTTTTTAAAGTGAAGGTAAAATTTGCTATATGCAAATCCACAAAATAAAAAATGGTTCACAGGAAAATTTATGCATCATCAGTGATGTGCAAAACCTCAGACACAAAGATGAAGCCACATTTAAGCCCCAACAAAAAACAAAACAAAGTAAAATATTTAAGACCCTAAGAATATAAAATGTATTTTAGCATAGAGGCTGAAAGCTCCCATGGGCCTTGATTTCTCCGAAAAAGTTATATAATTAATTATAGTAAATTACTGTTTTTGCTTCAGTCATATTGTCATTCTTGGGTGAAGAAATGAGGAGGTTAAAGGTACTAGTCTCTGAAATCCAGCATAGCCATTTGGCAAATCCAGAAGGTCAATAAGGCTTTACTCAATACATTTATAGTCCAGTTTCCATGTTACAAAAGATCATTCAAATATACATACACCACAAGAAATAGTCTTATTTTCTTTAGAAAACCTGCCAGGATTCTAGTTTAAACAGGTACTTGCAATGAAAATATGAAAGGCAAGAATCTATGCTTACAAAATGTTCAAACTGATATTCTTAGGCCACAGTACAACCCAAACTCCCATGGTTTCCAGGGACTACAAGCATGAACAACACTTAAGGAGTGCGAAGTACACTAAATGTACTATTTCAACAGACATCTCAAAATTCCATAGGCCAGCTTCTACATTGGAAGGAAAAGAAAAAGTTTTTCTGAAGGAAAACAGTACTTCATGAAAGAACCCTTGGCCAGATAACTTAAATGATGCCATCACCTGTCTCAGTAACAGACTGATAAAAGTTACTTTAATAGATGTGACTCATAACAGGAGTTTTAAAAATAATAACCGTACTTCTAAATATAATGATGCCATGCTGTATGTTGTCAACTATTGCTCATAATTTTTCCTGGGTCAGCTTTATGGTGTAGTGAAGAGTCACAATCTTTTTTTCAATTTTGGAGATTTTAAAAAAACTTTTCAAGAAGAGAGGAGGTGGGTAGAACTGCCCAATTACTATGGCTTAGAATATGCATGGCGTAATGTGTTATGCATCATTAAAACCACAAAACACAGAATAATTTAGATCAGAAGGGGTCTCTGCTGAGCCCAGTACCTACCCAAGAGCAGGTTTCTTGGAGCTTTTTCCAGTCAAGTTCAGGCTCTCTCAGAAGGGTGCAGATTGCTCACCCTCTCTGGGCACCAGTTCCAAAGTTTGACCAATCTCATGGTGAAAAAGGTTTTCCTAATATCTAACCAACATTTCCCATTATCTGATTTGTGTCTGTTGCCACTTTTCCTGTCCCTGCATGCCACTGACAAGGGTCCGGCTCTGTCGCCTCTGCACCCTCCCATGATGTGGGTTGGGAGGGTAGTAAGACCCCTTCATTACTTTCTCTTCTGCTGATTGAAGAAAGACTCTCCCTACACATCATGTGCAGAAGTCCCTGATCATCTCAGCTGCCCTCCACTAAACCCACTACAATGTGTCAGCATCCTTATACTGGAGAGTCAAAAACTCACAACTAACAAGTAAAGGCTGTTACATATTCTTCTATACCATACATGTACTACACATACATAAGAGAGAGAGGCAGAGAGGAAACGTAAAAAAGCTTTGTATCTCAAGTAGTATTGTCTTGATTAGACTTTCATTTTTAGGGCCTCATTACATCTATACAATTATTTTCACTTCAAATTTCAATTTAATTACATTTAATATTCATTTAAATAACTGATTGTATCTGAGGGGGAAAAAAGAAGGAGATACTTGTGGCTCTTAAACTGCAAGCACATGTAATTCTGGGTGAAAAATCATGCACACTGTAGCTGCTTTTGTGTGTTGAAGGCAGAAACTAAGTGCTGAAACTCTGAAAATGCACAAATTATTTAAAAAGCCATTAAGTGTTTGGGATATTAGCATTAACCACACCATTATTCCAGAATACACAAAGTGAATGTTCATACAGTCACCACACATAACAAACGAAACCAAAAAACCACCAATGTTCAGTAATGTGGGCTGGCAGTGACAAGGCAGAGCATTCCCTTGTGGAGAGACGGCCCTTTCTGAAGTTTCTTTCCTTCAAAGATAGGATGGCTTCTTGCCTCTGCAGAGAAGGTCTGTCCAAAGAGCTTGCTTTCAGTTTTGTGGTTACTATTCTTCCAAGAATTATTATCCCAATTGTGAAGGGGAGCCCTTTTCTTAAGTGGTATAAATTACCTTGGGCAAAAAGTGGTGAGATCACGCTTAATCTGGTCCAGGCCAAGCTTATTTCAGTTTGTGTTACATCAACTGCTTTAACCAAATGGAAACCAAACCACTTATAAATACATAAATAAAGGTGTAGGTAGAGGTTTTCAACTGCAGAGCAGTTTGGGCTGGATATAATACAGCAGACTAAATTTCTGTGAAACTTCACAATGTGGAATAAAACCAGAAATGGTGGTTGGTGGGAATGGGTGTTGCATTTTGGCGAAAATTACTATTTTCCTCCCATGTTTTGTTCTTTCTTTTTTCTTTTAAATTATTTTTATTTATTATCATTCAGCTTATCAATTAATCAGGACCCTTTTAACACTGCCTTTTTGAAAAAGTCAAGAAGCTTCAGGAGATTTTCATAGACTCACAAAATATCCTGAGTTGGAAGTGACCCACAAGGATCATCAAGTCCAACTCCTAGCCCAGCACAGGATCATCTCCGAGAGTCACACCATGTGCCTGAGAATATTGTCCAAATGCTTCTGGAACTCTGTCAGGTTTGGTGCCGTGACCATTTCCCTGGGAAGCCTGTTCCAGTGCCCGAACACCCTCTGGATGAAGCACATTTTTCTAATATCCAACCTAAACCTTCCCTGACACAACTTCAAAATTTCATTTGAAGAGACCTCTTTGTTGAGGTCTCATTCATGCATCCCTCCAAGTGATTTAAACGGGGTCAGAATAATATTGCAGATATTTGTAGATGTGATTGAGATAGTACTATAGGTATTTTCTAAAGGCAGAATTCTGGCTTCTGTATGTGTTCTTTATTTTACTTCTCTAATGCCTTTTTCTGATCATACTAGTAATCTAGTCTCCATTCATTTTAGAAGAAAAAGATTTCTAAAGGATATTGCACCCTGCCTGGGTATTTATTAATGCCTGTTCTTGTTCAGTGATTATACAAAGATTGTTTGTACAAAGGAGTTGCATTGACTTGTGTTAAATGGGTTTAGAAAAAAAAAACCCACAATGTATTTAGGTCAGTACAAATTCCTGGTTGGAAACTTTTAGATAATCTTAAATCTTTAACTATATACACTTTAAGTAGTTTACTGAAAACAGCAGTATCAACAAAAAAACTTGTGCTAAAGCCAGAAAAGTTAATTTTAAGAAACTCAGTTGCATTTCTGAGTAAATCAGGCCTAGTAAATTCCTGCTCACCCCCCAGTTTTATTTCCAGAGAAGGAAGCATCATATTTGGAAGGAAACACCCCTTCCCACTACTAAAGTTGTGCAGCTGTAACAAATTGCTTCATGACCATGCAACCTGATTGCTTTTCTTTTCTTTGAGATGGCATTGAAAAGGAACAGCTTCAGCTGTAGGTGAACTAAAGCCCTGTTTGCAGAGATTATTTATTTTTGCTTCTTGTTTAAGAGTTTGAGATCATGCATAAGGAATTCTTTATTGCAAAAGAAAAAAGAAAAGGTTCTCAGAATTACAATCACTAAGGTGTGTTTCCTCTGTATTAGGCAACATATAAACCTAAACCAACAAAATAAACCTAAACCAACAAAATACATTTGTAATGTTTTGTACAGATTTGTAAATAATTAAATATTTTATAAGTTCTACCCTTCAACTTTTCATTGTATAGAAACACTGCATCTCTTTTTTTTTTCTAAATTCTCCTAGCCTCTGACATTACTGAAGCCTTCAATAGGATCATTTCTTGACTCTTCAGTTAGCACTACGAGATGGAACAAGGCACAGTCTGCAGGAACAAGGAACAAATCTGCAGTCCAGATTTACTATTATCTATGATCCCCTCTCCCTATTAAGTTCATTCTTGAAACACCACGCTGTCCAAAACCCCAGGTACTCCATTAAAGAAACAAGCACAGCTATCAAAACCCTATTACAAATAATGTAAAACGTGTATGTGTGTGTGTGTATATGTGCATATTTTTATACATATATATATGCACACACACACATATATATATGAATGTTTGTGTATAAAAGAAACATAAAAAACCTGACTTTATTAATAATTTCCAGAATCCCAAACCTCAAATCCCTGCTCGAGCAACACTTAGTTTCTACAAGCAAGGGAAAAAAAGGTAGTCCTGAAATACAATGCCTACTACAAGCCAGGGAAAGAAGATCCAATAGCCCATGGCCCTCTAGAAGACTGACTCATTCTTTAGACCATTCACTCCCAACTTACTTTAAATTTAGATATGCCAGTGAATCCTTATGCTACTTCTGGTGAGCCCAAAGAAAAAACAAGGTCTTTATCCTTTAAAAAGCTTTAAGGGATCTGCAAACATTAAAAAATGATGGGTTTCAAGCCAGGCACCTCACCTGGCCTCAGGTGCATTAGTATATCATGGAGCTGGAGTAAATACCTCAGCTAAGTAGAACTCTGGTAATTGATGGTTTTCCAGATCACAACTAAGAGCTAAAAATTACTCCAGAAACCAGAAGGCAAACAGTGCTGACCATAAGGTAGACTTACAACATAGCTGGGAAAGAAATGCGTCTTAATAAGCAAAAACACCAATTTTTTTCTGCAGTGGCTCCAAATTGTTAGACATTAAGTTTTCCAACAGAGTAGTCTACATAAAATGACCAGCATGTATAACAGATTACAGAACTGCACTGATTTATGACACCTTCACAATCTACTTTGTACTAGTTGTCTGGTCCTCATTGCACTGTGTTCTCTGCCCCATGGGCTCATGTCTTTTAATTGAATGAGATTGATCACCCCCCAAAAAGTATAGCCTTGCCATCCTTGAACAGGCAACTTCTATCCCTGGTGACAAGAGAGTTACCAGAGAAAGAGCAGCTAGGTGTCCAAAACCTTCTGAAATCAATTAGGCCGAAACCATCATTATCTGTTCCAGTCGTTGTTCCACCTTGCTCTTGCCTTAACTGACAACTGCTGGTCCTTATCCATCACAACCACTTTCTCCTGCTACTAATAAAGCCAGCTTGGTCACTGAGTGTGGAAAAGGGGTAAAAATGACACTCAATGTGTACTCTCAAATGATCACTTATTCACATTAAACAAGGGGAAACCAGCAGGTACTGCATGGATCTCAGTAAGGTGACAATTTGGCCACTGGAAATGCTCAGCCAGGCAAGAATATTACCCTCCATTACCTCATCCTATTTTAGTAGCAAATTAGACAAAATCATTTTGTGATCCAAGGCAGTGAGAGGCTTAATACCATCAGAATAGATCTTACTCCACTTCCAGGAGGACACGCTAGAGTGTTTTTCTTCTATCTAGCACTCAACAAACAAAATAATGTGGGTCAGGGAGCACTCTGGCCAAAAGACAGTGTGTTAACTGTCCCCATACAGCCTCAAAATCGAAATGAAAGAAACACGAGGTAACATCTGGTAATAAAAAGAATATTGGGTAATAATTAACAATTGGTTATCACTAGACAGTAAGGAAATCATGTGCTTCAAGTCAACAGTTTATGGTCCTCAATAAAGCACTGACAACTACTGCTACTGTGGGACCCAATACCTCCCAAACACTGCCAGAAGTAAAAAGGAGATGAGTCTCAAACATTAAATGGAATTAGAAGTGCCCCCAAAACTTCTATTATTCCAGTGAAAATGCTGGCAATAAGGATGTGACCCTCTTTGCACCTCTACTCCTCTCCTGCAAATGAACAGTTCTGACAGAATTGAGCAGCATCACTCGTGAAGTAGAGGCAGCTTCCCTGCAGTGAAGGATATTCAGACAATTTGCTTGAGCAATGATGGTTTTGACTTACTTACCCTGTCCAGCCAAATTAAATCTGCTGATTATGATTATGCAGGTGCTGTGGTGAGAGCAGAAAGTTAAGCACAAGAAGCATCAGTCTGGCCTGATGGCTCCAGAAATAGATTTAGCCTGGAGCTTTCTATGAAAGAGACCTCTCACCTGAAAACAGCCTGCACAAGTCTACTTTGTAAAATGAAGAAGGGATGTGGTAACACACTTAAATTAATGCTAACAGTTATTTTCAGAGATCAATAATCTTTAGATTCTCTAAGGTCCTTAAAACTCTGTACCATATCAAATGCTTCCCTCTGGAACTTCAAGAGTGGTGAATAAAATAAAAGCCAATTTCTTCCACTTGACCAAACTGTTCACACTTCTTGTACACCAATAAACTCTGCTTCTTATCAGGCTAGGCTTGTCCTGGCCTACTAAGGCAACTCATTTGCAGCAGCTAGAGAAATATGACCACCTACACCATCCGTAGTTCTCCAGGGATTTTATCTGTCTCTCTTTTTTTTTCTCTCAGATGCATTGCTGGGAGGTGGGGGAATATGGCATGCAAACCCTTCTCAGGGCTCATGCCCATAA
Organism: Aleadryas rufinucha; assembly: GCA_013397815.1. Classification (NCBI taxonomy): domain Eukaryota; kingdom Metazoa; phylum Chordata; class Aves; order Passeriformes; genus Aleadryas; species Aleadryas rufinucha. Next base: position 422,482 of record VZTH01000702.1, read on the forward strand.
TTTCACCAAGAAAATCATGCTCTCAAGAGTCAAATTGAGCCATCATCATCATCGCTGTTGTGCAAGATCAAAGGTGCACAGAATCACTGCGGAACTGAGGATATTGCCTGAGTACCAAATCCTTTGAATATGTTTATCAAACAAACCAACATCCTGGAGAAAGGAGGAAATAAGAATTTGGCTCTTGCTTTCTCAGACAGCAGAAACAAATGAAAATCAGAACAAAACCAAAACAAAGTGGTTCATAAATTCCCCACTGCCAATCTTGCGAACTCTGACACTGCAGATCCAACAGAAGAACTGTACACAGAAAACACTGGCACTGCAAAGCAGCTGTGAACTGCATGCAAACCACATAGGTGGGGAACCCCTCTGACTTCAGCTAGGGTTAGTTTAGCAATGGAGGAAAGGAATCCATCTGCTTTCTATGATCAGGGCCTATATCACCAGTGGAAAACTGTGGTGTGGAGGTTAGGGTATGGCCAGTTACTCATTGCACAGTCTGATCTAGTCTTTTCTCTGAAATCCTACCCCAAATGAAAGCTCCAACAACTTTTATGGCTCTGTAGTAGTTTACCTCAGCTGAAAGAGTCTTTCTAATCTACACAATACATAAAGTTTAAAGATTTAATTATTCTTGTATGTATATAAAAATTATTGTGACAATGCTCAAAGGACAAAGCAAATATCAAATCAAGAGGCTGACCAGGAACATCTGATTACTGATCCAATGAGGAGATAGAAAGAAAATACTGTTACATACTAAGAGTTTTAAATTAAATTATAATTTTTCTGTGTTTGTATATCAAAGAATCATATCAGGTTTACAATTTAAGAGGTGATATTTATATATACTTCAAAGACAACACAATATGAAAATGCAGCTTCTCAAGCTACACCTAATTGGAAATGTGCTATGCAAACGAGTTGAAGACAAAGTGTGAACTTTGCTTGCCAGTGCTTGAATACATTTTTACTATCATCACAAGGAGTGATATCTGTTAAACACTAAAGAAGCCTCTAATTCTATTCTTCTACAGAGTCACGCACTTGTATACCCCAAAACTATATAAAACAAAGTAGTAAAAATTGTTGTAGAATAAAAAAATATTCATATGTATGAATTGGTGATTCTCTTTCAGAAAAGAGCTAATCAAGTTTTCTGTTTATTAAGCTCCCCAAATTTTTTCTTTCTGGTAGAATTTTGGGCTTGGGTGTTCAAATTATATACTAGAAGGTGGATTAGTACAAGCACTGAATTTAGCACAAGTAATCTGAACTCCAAACAAGAGCTCAAAGAAGTGAGTGAGCTCTTGAAAATAATATCTGTTCTGTTTGGTCCATACAGAGGAGAAAATCAAGGATAAGAATTCTTGTTTCACTGTGTCCTTTGATACTTTTGGGAGGGCTTTTGTTTCACATGAAATCTCTAAATCAGAAGACGTTCTGAAGAGTAAATAATGTCCAAGTTTGTTTCCAAATACCGCATTAGGCACAGGCATTTTTGCTTGTTTGTTTAGAAAGAGACCCGTGACTTTTTGCAACTATGATGAGTAGGTTTTTGTTTACATAAAGAAGGAGCTTCTGCAGCTGTTTACAGAAAAAATTCTGCAAAGTGCTGAATACCTAAGATCACACTGAAGTCAGTGTGTGCACAAGTCAGAACATACATAAAATGAGTGTGAGTTTCAAGTAATTATGTATCTCACAGCTTTCACTTCTTATACATTGTCATCAAGATGAGGAAAAGGATAAATGTTGTAGAAACATGCCATATTTGTTTGTTTGGTTTTTTTTAACCTAAGATTTATGATGTAATACACATTGAAAGGTATCAGAGGAGTCCTTGAAGCCTTCCCAACTGTGCATTCCTCTGAAGGAAACAATGGAGCCTTTGGGTCTACTTGGAACTTTTCTTCAGTGGGCATTCATATTTCATATGATATGGAATTGTATCCCTTGCCTAGGATGGCAGACAGCAAGTGTTAGATCCCCGTTCTTCATCGTCTTTCCCATGTTTCTCTAACTGTTCACATATTTTCTCCCCCTTCCTTTTTATTGTTTCTAGCACTGTACTATTCACCTGATTTCCTCATTCTTCGGCATGGCAAAAGCTTAATATTCAGTTTTAATTTTCCAAAGGTTTTGTTTCCCTTTATTCCTGTTCCATATCTACTTCCAGTGATAAAATGTATTTGTGGATCTGAACAGGTGATTCCACATAACCATGGGTAGCAATCTGCTCAGTGGAGGGAAGGGAATCTTTATAAAAAGTCTTCAGCTGTTACTGGAGAACTACCTAAACTTTCACTAGTTGATGGCTTTTTGTTCTTTTGTTCAGAATTGAAGTGTCCATATTCACACCTCACAATCCATGCAATGACAACAGGCACGTTATCTGTGTCTCTGATTTAAGCTGTCACAAGAAATACATGCCTATTTGACAAACCACTCTTGGTGGTGATAGCAACTGATTTGCAATATTCTTGCAGCTCAGCTTCTGACAGTTCAGTCAGCCCAGAGGATCATTTGAGAAGTTTACTAAGATGAGTGTTTCTTTCATTTGCAAATGAATCTCATTCTGAACTCTGGATCTTCTTTCCAATTATGTCAGGCTCCACAGCCAACAATTGCCAAGCCTCCTGTTAAAAAAGTTACCTGATTCCCTTTTCTTAGAGACTGCCATGCACCCCCAGTGCTGTAAGTTAACTTTACGCCAAAGCCTTCTTTTCCCCACCTAACTTCAGAATGAGAAAAGGCATGTCTTTTAAGAAGAGGGAGAATTCCCTGAGTAACTGACAGTTTGAACACCAGGGATTCTTTGACCCTACATGTGATTTAGCAAGTGGATTTTTGCTGGTATCTATGCCTCAGTGCAGAATTCTCCCTGTCACCAGTATTCCTGGCTCAGTGAAGAATTTTTAAATGGAGAATTTTCAGGCTAAACAGAAGAGAGTCTGTTCTGAATTTGCAGGCTCTAAAATACACAGCTCCCTGTGACTGGGAAATCCAGAAATGAAGGACTTGGATTTTCTTAAGTAAACTTTGATTTGGGGCAGAGGAATAGGTGAACAGGAAGGAAAACATGACATAGTACAAAACCACATGGGATTTGTGTCCCATGTCTTTGGACTCCACATCATTGGATCCTGACAAATTAGAGCCTTATAAGTGCTTTAAATCACTCTGTAACTGTAGCATCATAAATGATCTTTGAGGCTAGAGGATAAGAGAGTTTGATGCTCTGTCATTTGTGATGACACTTCTACTCCAAAGAAAGAACACTAAGAAATGCTCAATCTAATTTAAAATATTTTTTTTGTGAAAATGATAATACAATCTCAGTATATTTTGGAAAGAATTTGTCTTTTTAAATTGACTTCCCAAATTATTATGTCAGCAGATGCCACGAAATCTAGTTACAAGTTGAGGACTCAGTTTAGGAAGCAAAAGAGGAAAAGGCAAAAACTAAAAAAATATAGATTTCTGCAGTTTTGAGATTCTGCAAAAGCTATTAAAATGAAAGCTTCAATCAATACCACTAATCTTCATCAAAGAACAATTTTACCTTTCATTAAGATAAACTTATAAAATTGCATTATTTTATAGCCAGTTATTTTAAAATGGACGTGCTAATTATCCCCAATTGTCTGAGTGAAACAGCATAAAAGATTTTGGCAAAATACTCCACTATAATCCATAGTAAGAAGAGAGGAGGTTATTCAATACCTGTGTAATTGTGGGCTCTTACAAGAGACCATTGAAATAGATTGCCTTTTATAATTCCAGGGCAGACTAACACTGTAATAGTAATTTATGCTATATCATGTTAGCTTCAGATTTTCTGAAGTAGTCAAAACAAGAAAATTTTCCTTTTTATAGGCTACAGGTAACTGAAAGTACAGAAGCAGTCTGATCTCCTATTTATCTGAAGCATTGTCCTCTGAAAATGTGAAGTCTCTCAGAAAGTTCAACTAAGCAGGATTTCTATCTATTGTTTTGGGGCATCTGGAACTAGTGGGGAATACAGTGTTTTCCCAGCTTAACATTTTGTTTTTCCATTGCACCCTGAAGCTATACAGTACACTGCCAAGAGAAAACTAATTCAGCAGTATAAATTAAAAATAGGATTCTCGTGACACAAACTGCATAAATATGGTTTGCTTGTGTAATTATTTTGCAGCAGTGATATGTCTCTTGTTATGAAATCTTCGGAAATTGTGCGACATTTCTTATAACAGCCAGTATACAGAGGCGAGCAGAAAGAAAATTATTAGAAATGTTATTGAAGAATAAATCAGTAATTTTTTTAAGGGAAGGTGAGGCCAATCATTTCTTTGTAACATCCCATTATCTTCAGTTTATTTTTTCTTTAAGTAGATATTTTCAATTATGACTTCGGTAAGAGTCAGAACACGTAGTTTTAAAAGACAGTAATTTTAAAAAGTTTCACAGATTTGTGTTGTCAACTATTATCAATACAGCAGAAAACAAGTACTTAAACTATGCTTTAAATGAGACTCTAAAGAAAGTATTGGCTTTTCCTTACTATTTGACAGGGGGCTGGTGTCTTCAGTAAAAATCTTATCACCCTCAAAGCACCAAGTGTAGCCACTATCAAGTTTTTCAGATTCAGACCTCTAGCCTTCAGAAAGCATTAGGACAGAATAATTGGCTTTTGGGAATCCAGAATAGTATGAGTGGCTGGTAGTAACCTATCCACAGATAAGGCCCAGCAGTTACAGCAGTTGATTACCACAACCTAACTGCTAAATTATTAGTAAAAAATGTTTATTAGAAAGAGCAGCAGTCAAAAGGCACTGAAAAGGGTCTAAGAGCCAGACTATTCAAGGAGATAAGGAGTCCAAGACCATAAAACATCAGTTTAAGGAAGAACTGAATTAAAATTACTCTAAACATGTTCCTTACTCTATAAAATGGACTTAAAGTGAGGCACAAAGATATTAACTTAGTGAAGAAAAGATGCAGTCCTAACATATGCATTTTTAAGCAGGTAATTAGATGATACAGAAATCTACTCGGTTAATTAGCCCTCAGCGTTGTTCAGAAGATGGGAGTAGCAGCACACCCTTCTCACACGCAGTCCTGCTCTCAGTTGTGCCTAAGAGTCTGCCCAAGACGGAATGATTGTTAACCTAAGGGTCTTAAGGGGTCTTCAAAATAACTTCTTCAAAAACAAATAAAACAGGGTCCCACCAGTTGGTTGAGTTTTTTCTCTGCTCCATTTATATGAAGTATCCTTTACAGTAGCTATTAACACCTCTGAAATGGATCTACTTAGCAATTAGCTCCGGATTGACAAAACACTTGGGTCTCATTTCCATTTATTTCTCCCACAGAACAAAATGACAGGGCAACTTCTGAGCACTTTGGTAGTTTGTCACATGGATACACGAGTTCTCTATCATAGTAAAACCTGAATAAGAAAACGCTCATAGAATCAATCAGTCATAGAATGGGTTCGGTTGGAGAGGACCTTAAAGATCTCCCCCTGAAACAGGAAGGGACGCCTTCCACTAGACCAGGTTGCTCAAAGCCCCATCCAACCTGCTCTTGAACATTTCCAGGAATGGGGCATCCCAACAACTTCTCTGGGCAATCTGTGCCAGTGTCTCACCACACTCAGAGTAAAGAATTTCTTCCTAATATCTAATCTAAACCTACCCTCTTCAGTTTAAAGCCATCACCCCTCGTCCTGTTACTACCTGCCCTTGCCTAAAGCCCCTTTCCAACCTTCTTAAAGGCCCCTTTTAGGCACTGGAAGGTGTTCCCAAAGCCTTCTCTTCTCCAGGCTGAACTGCCCCAAATTCTCAGCTTATCCTCATAGGAGAGGTGCTCCAGCCCTCCAACCAACTTTGTGGCCTTCTTCTGCATTTGCTCCAACAGGTCCACATCCTTCTTATGCTGGGGATTCCAGAGCTGGATGCAGTCCTCTGGGTGAGGTCCAAGAGAGCAGAGTAGAGGAGGAGAATCACTTCCCTTGACCTGCTGGCCATGCAGGATGCAGCCCAGGACACGTTTGGCTTTCTGGGCTGAAGTGCACATTGCCAAGTCATGTCAGACTTCTCAACTGTGGTAGCACAGATTCTTTCCCATGGGAATTTTTCTCTTCTTCTCCCTGTGTTCTATAAATAAAGATAAGGTTTGGATGTTATTGAAACTGTCTCTGGAAAGATGGGCAGTTCTACCTGGCCTATGGGCCTAGGGGGAGGTTTTGAATTGACCCAATCCGGAGAAACTTTTAAAAGTCTATATAAGTTTTAGAATTAAATAATAAAATCAGAATTCCGCCTCACCCGATCCAGTCTGGTTCTTGCACTCGGCTAGCGCTCAACAGCGACACTCAACCCCCAACACTCTCAAGTCCTTCTCTGGAGAGCTGTTTGCAATCCAATGTCTGCGCAGACTGTACTTATGCCTGGCATTCCCTGATCCATATGCAGAACCTTGCACTTGGCCTTGCTGAACTCCCTAAGGAATGCACAGGCCCACCTCCCAAGCCTGTCAAGGTCCCCCTGGATGGTGAATTTTCCCTTCAGCGTGTTGTTGACAAACTTGCTGAAGGTGCCCTCAATCCCATTGCCCATGTTGCCAACAAAGACATTAGACAGTGGCAGTCCCAACACTGACCCGTGACAAACAACACTTGTCACATTGTGATCATTCATAATAAAGAACTTCAAAACATATTGGATCAGATAAACTACTGATAAGAAGTTTGGTAAAATTACTCCCCCTCCCAGTTACTACAGAAAAGAACAACAATTTCATGAGGAAGAGTGAGTGCTCTTTCTACAAGCACCACTTATTATCAGGGCACCATGTACTTTGTCTGTAATACATAGATGGTAAGATGACAACAACAGTGAATCACGGATGGGAAGAGTTAATTTCGGGGGCATTCTTCACTGGGTCTGTTCACGCCTGTCTATCATGAGCCTGGACACCAAAACCAGGGGCAGAAATTCCTTTACTATGTTGGGAAGAAATCCTTTCCACCTCTGTGGAAGAACAGGGAGTGTTGCAAGTGTTTAAATCATAGGAAACAACATATGAAGTAGTTTAACAATCCTAACTTCTACTGAAGCCATCAAAGTTGAATATGTACAAAAACAGGCCCTACAAAATAGGAGTGACTTCATCAGAAGATACTGAATGGAATCCCTATGGGACACCAGTAACTCCTGGCTTTCCAGCTCTTCTTGACTGCTGCAAGAGTTACGTTCACTCCCTACCTCAAAGGGTCTCAAAAATCCTGAGAGTTTAGCAAACAATTAATGAAAAGAGACCTGCAGCTAACTGGACAAGTTCACACATCAGAAAGCAATCATTACATTATATGTTACTAGCAGGTGGTTAACCATGAATGTTTATTACTTGTCAGCTACAAATGTACTTTGATTTCTTTGTAGGTGACCAGTGCTCTTTGTCTATAGCTATTAAGTTATTGATAACAACCCAATCTCCATCACAGTTTTGTTTCATAACAGACTAAATCACATATCTGTTGATCTTGATAGATCAGCCCCATGAAATTCTTATATTTAATATTCATTCTGATTAATCTTGGTTTACTGCCTTAGAAAAGTTCTATTTGAATTATGCTGGTGATTGACACCAAGATAAGTTTTACTCATACGTTTAAAAAGGCCTGTGTGTTTGATTCTACAAATTAGTCTCTAAAACTGCAACTTATTGGGGAAGATGCTTATCTTTCCTTTTCACTTCTCTTCCACACTCACTATTTATTGGTTTATGTCTTGGTCACAAGGGCATTTGCACAAACCTGATTTTGTGGTATTGTTCGTGACAGCAGCTTGTGTGGCATGAGTTTCCAGAGTTATCATCTTAGGTAAAAACAACTCCTCCTTCACTGAGTCAACTCACAGTGAGCAAGTTCCTCTGATAACACCAGAAAGACAGTGGAGAAATTAGAATAGTAAAATGTGAAGTAGCTATGCTTGAAACAGGTGGACCAAACGACAGATGTGCCTCTGTATTACCCAAAAGACTTATGCATTTCCATGAAATGCCTAAAAGCAGCAGTTTTCTAACCCTCTAAACTATATGTTGACTGCAGTGAACCTTGAAAACAGTGGACTATCATGTGTCCACGTTACCACTCTTTTTTTAAGTGTAAAATCTACAATATTGTTATAGTTCTATGTTTCAGCATCTCATGGCTATGCAAACTCTATTTGCAAACTCCAGCTTGGGTGGAGCATTGAAGTAAGAGAAGGTTTCTCTCCACATGGTATTTTTCTGGAAAGGTTTTGTCTTTACTTTGTTTGCTTTGATGTAAACTAAAAGGAGTGGGTTTATACATCAAGAAAAATACAAGTGGATAAGGGCAAAACATCAGAAAAATATTAAAGTGAAGACATAAGAAAATGACTAAAATAAACTGCAAAGCTTGTTTTCTCAACACAAATGATGGGTTCTCTGATATACAGGACACCAGGAACTAGCTCCAAGAGTTTTCGTTCTTTAAGGAAATGGGCAAACACTCATTTTCCCATTCACTAACCATTCTACTGCACTTTTAGGATTTGCTATTATTTGGCTCCCACAGCAACACTAGGAACATCTTACCTGCAATACAGGTAACAAGATATGCAAGGGCTAGGCTTATTCTCACGGACATGCTTGATTTGACAATCAAACACGTTTGATTTTACAATTTTGGGACTGTAATCTGTCAGCAGGATCAGTAGAACCATTTATGTCCACACAATTCAGAGTCCCATGCAGATTCTGAGGCTTTTGTAGCCCCACTTTTGCTCAAAATTATTAACAATATTGTACAATCTTATAATTATAGAAAAAAGATTATTATAAAACAGTAGTGGGGGGGGGAAGTAGAACCTTCCTGACAAGTGATCTGGTTTTTTTTTTTCCCTTTAATTTTAAATAAAGCTGTCTGCAAATTTGAGCCTAGGGAGACCTTCATTAAAATCAATTAATCAGTCATCCTCTCTGCTGAATAGCTTTCTGGAGACAAAGTCAAAATAGGATTTGGGAGTGATGTGTGTGCGACTCCTGCTTAACTTTTCTCCCCAGGGCCGCAGCCTCACACCCCTGACCGCCTCAGCGGGAGGCGAAGTCGGGGAGGATCTGGCACGGGGATCTGTGACCGGCAGCTCAGGGGGAAGCGGTGCCGTAGCTCACCCGGCAGCGGGGAGACCCTGGTACCCCGAGCAGGTGCCCGGGGCCTGCGGCTCGTCGCCGAGCAGGTGAAGGTTGGATTTGGCGGCCTCGGCCCCCATCGGGGAAGGAGCGACCGCCCCTCAGTTTATCGACCTCGGCGAGGGCTGGTTGCTCCCCGCCCCGGGAGGGTGCAGGTGACGGCCGCGTTAGCAGCCAACTCCCGGCGGCGGAGTGAGCCCCCTGGGGCGGGCGCCACCTTACCGGCCGCAGCAACTACCCCGGAGCATCTCCCCTCGCCCCGCCGGCCGCAGGAGCAGCCCCCGGCCCCACCGCTGCTTCCGAGAGGCTGAGGGGGAAAGTTCTCCCCGCTCCCCCCCAGCC
>VZTH01000702.1:436310-443810 GCA_013397815.1 Aleadryas rufinucha
GCCTTTGGTGGGTTTTTTTTTTTTTTTTTTTTTTTTTTTGCAGTGGCAGATGCTCCTCTCTCTTTTCCCCTGACTTGTTTCTCCCTCAATATACGTACAGTTGAACTTCACTCTTTAGAGTGGTGAGTCAGGTAGCTCCTTATTTGCTAAGACAAAGTTTATTCTGGTGCTGAAGGACCAATATTTAAACTGAATCTCTTCATCAGGTTTTGACAACATTTATTTATTTTAATTTTTGAATGGTATTTGTAGTAAAACACTTTTAAATCAGGTGAGGTTGCTGTGTTTGTATGAGGCAATATGTGTTCACTTGGTTCATGACAAGTGCTGACATGGTGTATGAACCTGTGTAGCTCTGTGAGCAACTGATGTGAGCAATCCTGCTTCTCCTGAGTCTCATCAAGCATTGAGGAAATAGATGCGAGTGAAATGAGTTTCCTAACGTGGTAGTAGGCTAGAAGAGGTGGAAGAGTGGATAGGAAGAGATACAAAAGATAAGACACTCTTACCTGGAAATAGTTTGATAATTGTATTGCACTGAAACTACTAGAATTTGAAGGGAGAAAAAAAAGTACAGTGACTGCACAAAAAGATGATCCTCTGTCGCTGAACATTTCATCATAGCTTTGCAAGAAGTCCCAGTGTTAGATAGCTTTCAGTGGGATATTTTTGTAGTATTGCTGTTGGAATTGGGAGCTTTTCATCAAGCTTGACTGATTCCCAAATACTAGGATGGGTCCTGCAACAGAACAGCTCTTGATGTGGGAGCAGAGGCAGCTGCTTTCTTAAGTGGTAGGATTAGCAGGAAAAATAAAACTTCTTCCATAAAAGAATAATTGAGAAGACAGACCAAAACCTTGCATATAAAATAATACCCATCTGGAAAGTTCAGGTCATATGGAGGGAGAAAGAGGCTTACGAATTTCCATGTCTGGTGGTAGCTTGGACATCTGCTGCCTTCAGTGACTTCAGTTCTTGATATTAGGCAGTCAAGGGGCCAGATACCCCAACAAAGAGCTCCAGTAGTTGAATAAGCTTTAAGAAAGCTACATATATGAATGCATGTAGCTTTCTTAAAGTTGTCCCTTTCAATTATTTCTCAGACATGCTAATAATGGTGTGGTGTCCTCACTTTGATAGCCAAAGGTGTTGAATGATGAGCTGGCTGGGACCACATGCTAAAATGGCATTTGGTATTGCTAAAATGTGGGCTTTGCTCCCCACTGCTGTGTTGCCCAGACTTCCAGCAGCACCCTGGATAAAGTGCAGTCTGACAGAGGTGACAGCTTCTATATTGGAGCCGACAGCATGTTGTGTAAAACAAGCATAAGAAGATGCAACTGTTGTATGTTGCTAAAGATGAGGATGAGGGGCTACACACCAGCACCTATGGAAGGCCTGGAAAACCTAAGTTTGTATGACAGGTTGTGTTCACTTAAAGCTGAGCTCTTCACAAGAGTGTGAACATTGCTTAAGTGGCTGCCATCATGTAACTTTCTCTTAGCATTTGCTCTGTGTGTAATTTTAACATTTGCAGTTGAGACTGGCTGTTTTGAAAAGGTGTTAGATCTTAACCTAAGGCTTTTTACACCAGGAGTGATGTGGCAGCTAGGTACATGGAATGCTCTGATCAGCATCTGGGAATGAGAGGACAGACCCCTACTTAGTTGCCAGTAATGTGCATGAATGTGTGTCCTTGCAAAATAAATGAACAATTACGTGTATTTACCTCAGCAGGAGTACTAATTACTGTTCATGAAAACCAACTTTCTGCATTTATGGCTACATTTAGCTGAAGTTCATCCTCTGCCCAGTACTTCTGCAACTGTAGTTTTTGTTTCTTATTTCAAATGCATTTCACAGTGAGGTGGAAGGATCTGTTTTCCAAGGATGCTGGTTATTTGCTTTGTCAGTTGGTGTGGTGAGGAAGGCCCTTCTATCTCAGGAAGGCTTTTCTATCAAATAAAGTCTTTTTTTTGACTAAAAGTTCTAACCAGCACTTTTTTCCCCCCACATGTAATCCTGAGCAGAGCAGGTTTTTGGATTACTTAACACTTAAAAGTATGGATTCTTTTGCTCTTTGGGTTTGAATATAAATTGTGATGAAATGTAAATGTGACTCTTGTAACAAATTCTAGAATATATTAATTTTGTGGAGGAAAAAGGAATTGTCATTAAACTTCGACTAAAACATAATTTTTTGATACTTTTGTGACATGAAATTTTTTCTTGTTCTGAAGTTACCAAGTACATGGAGGATAAGATATAAAGTGTTTAATGGTGTAAAGCCTGTGTCATATTTTCTAGGAAGAAAGGACTGAAAGCAAACATCTGTGAACATGCTGCAAACTGATTTTTCATTTTTAAGATTGAAAGTCTCACATAAATCTGATAGGGATCTTTCCTTTTACCTCTGCTTGCTGGAGTGGCTTTGGGTGAGGCCCATTGCTGTGCTGTGTCCATATGACTGGCAGGGATTGCTCCTCTTGTATGCCAGTAGATCTACACAAGAGCTGGAAAATGAAAACTTGAAGAAACATCAAGTAACTTGTATCAGTGGCATCACACTTCACTTATGTAGGGCATATTTACCTTTGTGGTGATATTTATTGTGATTATCATGTCTGCACTTCAGGCTTTGAGAGGATGTCTTCATAGCTAATCTCCAGTTCTTATGAGAACTATAAAATAATCATGTGGCTGCCAGTCAAATTATATTTTTTCACTTCATCATTTCTTGAGGAATGTGAAATTGTATAATAAAAAATAATTGTGTAGTAAAAAATAATTTGAGGAAGGGGTGATGCCAGAAGATGAAGAAACATCTGTTCAATCTGAGACAATCTTACCCACCATTCCTTCCTCTTCTAGAATACAATGCAAATACAAACAAGTAATCAGAAATATTTTGTGTCAAGATGCAGAATACTTTAATGCAGAAGAAAGCAGCACTACAGGCCTGCTGCTTGTAGTGTACATTTTATGTTGCTCCTGAACGTGCTAATTTTTTTCTTTATTTATAATTCTTTTTCTTGAATAAGCTGTTTTTCACCAAGAATTTATTTTATTTATCTCCAGTAAGCACCAGTTATTCAAAATTTGGATGATAACCATCTAAGAAAATAGCTGCTCTGTACACGTTGAGAAAGGCAGAGACAAAGATTTTAGTGTTAATTTGAAATGGTGACAATTAGAGAATTGATTTGATAAATCAGCTGTGTTTAACAATATAGTCCTTGGTTTTAAAGGACTGTCTCAGTGAATAACTTCACATTAAAAATTAAACAACCAATTCCTGTTACTCAGTGTCTGATTCTATCTTGAGACTTTTAGAAATGCTTTGAGGGAGTACATATGGTTTATTACACTTCAGTTATGAGATGATGGACCAATATTCAGAGCTATAGAATAGAAGAAATATTCTAGTTTATGGTTTAATGATTTTTTCTTTGCTATTAATATTTGTGTTCCCTGAATCCTTACAAGGCTCCTTCTTAACTTTGTGCTGTGATAAACAAGGGGAATGGATTTTTTCACCAGAGATGATGATGACACTGCACTTGTTGTTTGTGTCTCTGATAAGTGCACAGGATGCAGTACATTACTACTGTGCAGTTTCATTTCAGATACTGTTCATTAAAGACTGAACTGACTTAAATACAGGTGTTGTATCTTTTTAATGTTCTGGTTTGTGTTACAAAGGATGGAGTAGACATAGAAGAAGAAATTTATCAACTTAAGGGAAAAATTGAATGGGATTTTGAAGCCAAGTTGGTCAGTTCTTTATGGACAAAGAGATTAGAACTTAATTGTGGATGAATTTTGAAACATCTCTTTTGATTTTGAGAAAGATTTCACTGTGCGCTAATAAAGGCCGTCTTATTTAGTAAGATTTTTTTGTGAAAAGCTGAGCACTTTCATTTTGAAATACTAGCATTGCTGAAACTGGTCCAACAAAATATTTTTATAGTTTTAGAAAATATTTGGACACTTCTGAGATACCTGCCCCAAGTACTTTGTCAAGCTTGAGTAAGCTGCAACTGTTTCTGTTCCTTATGGAAATTAATATTTTTCCCCAATGTATTTTGACAGATACTAAGTACTCTGTGAATAGAGTTTGAACTTCTAAATACCCCAGTATGAAGTGGAAAGGAGTATCACCTGCTTCTCCAGCAGTGTGTAATGTAGTCACTATCTTACTTCCTGGGAATTATCCCAATAGAAGCCATAACCCAGAAACAGGGAGGTGATACATTTAAGGTGCAAGAGATCCAGTTTCACTGCTGTATGAGATTGCCGTGGATACATTAATGTTAATTCAGCCCCTTATGGGCATTCAGTGTCAAAAACAACACTGTTTAATTATTTCAGTCATTTATTGCGATGTAATCCTTCTGTGTATGTTCATCAGTGTGTGTGTATTAGTGCTGTGGAAGTGACCTCAATTCATTTAAAGGCTTCATGTAGACTTCAGATGTTTGCCTGCTAGCAGGTGAAAGCTGCATACCAGGTTACTGAGGTCTACCCTTGCTTCCTTTGTCTTCAGATCAAAGAACTGACATTGATACAAGTAAATCCGATGACAAACTTTTAGGGAAGCCCTTGAAGTTTACATGTTTTTGTAGCAATATGTTGGAGAAGTGTTACAGCTTCTATAACTTGCTGTTGAGTTGAGGAGTGTCTGCTACGTGATGGTTGTACTGGGTTAATTCGGTGATGTGAGAGTTGTTGAGATCTCAGTTTTGATGCAGAAAATAACAGTGAACCACGCACATACTCATCTCTGTTTCAGTCTAGGACCAGGGAGCTTTTCTGTTTATCCTGTTAAGTTCTGGGGGTATCTGCAGAGCCTTCTTCCTGACGCATCAGGTTTTCATTGTCTGAACTTTTTGTTTTTCCTTTTGCATAGAGGAGATTATGGAGAAAGATGTGTGAAAAACTCACTAAGGAAAACCCCAAATAACTGCTTTTTCCAATAAATTTGTTTGGGTCATATTGCAAGAGCTTCCTGCTCCCTTAATAAGTATGTTAATGTGAAGAAGATGGATTTGTGGAAGGGGAGTGAAAAATTTCCACAGCAGTGGCAGCGCAGAAAGGGGAAGAGGCTCGGAAGTATGCTGCTCTGTGTGCCCAGGCTGAGGGTTATTCGTCAAATGCAGAGTGCCATGGATGTGGCAGGGTGGACCAGGCAGCTGACAGTAACAAATTCACTAAAAATTGCTTTTAACTACTGTGGTATTTGGAGAAAAAAGGAAAGCTTAAAAGTGTTTAAAATAAAATCCATGGTTGCAGATCATTCCAGGGAGGAACTAAGAATAGACTGTGGTCCTTACTGTAGTTATAAGTGTTCTGTGCTCCATGAGGCGAGGTAATGGTGTGGTGAGTGAGGGAGATAATGTTATGTGGAGTTTTTTGTATGTACTTTCATTTCACAGGGCTTCTCTAGGGAGTCTTCATTTTCCTAGGGTCATTGTGAGCACTTGCTGTACTTCAAAGAGGCTTTCTAGTTGTGTTGTAGGACTCTTCGCACATGGTCGTAGCATTGGTAATAACTGTATTTTCTTTTTACCTTGGAAGAATCTCATAAACTGGCTAAATACTGTCTTATAGATGGGAAATGCTGACACTGTAGCTGTATCAGTCCTCACACTTCAGCAGCCATGCTTGACAGGGATTCCAGACTTTGGTCTCTGTCTTAGCTATCTAGAGAGTTAGCTACCTGTACCTGGTGTTCTCATTTCATCTGTCCAGAATAAGCCCTTTCTTCCTGGCAGATTTTTTTTTTTTGGGTGATTGTGAAGAGCCTGCCATCAGAACAAAGCAAATGCTTTGTCTTTGCTGACAGTTACGGTGGGGCAGTTACCCAGGGCTCTCTTTAGACCAGGTTGAGTGGGGAGATAAAGTCTATGTTGGATACTATGAGCTGGGACATAGTTATATGCCAGGGAGTTTTAGTGGCTTGCTCAACCTGCTTCCAGAGCCAGGGTAAATACCAAGAGCTTGTTCTTGATATTTACCAAGGTATGTAACAATAATTGAATGCACAGGATGGGGAAAAGGTATTTGTTGCTGTTACCTTCTGTGGATATTTTTGGTTGCACTCTTGTATTTTAATATTAAGTGGATGGATTTTAATGAAATCTAAAAAAAAAATTGACTTTGAGCAGCCTTTACCTGAAGAATTTTACTTCTGCAGCAATTTTCCTAACTCTGAGTTGGAAATCATTGTGAAAGAGAGGGGCAAGAGGTTCTAAATCTCTTGCTATACCTGAATTGTATGTACGGCCTCAAATGCATTTCAAATATTGAAACATAAGAAAAATGAACATGCATTTATAAACTTAATGAGTGTTCTGGAGATATACTGGGTTAATTGATAGCTGCATTTTTTTCTCAGTGGTGACCTGACTTCTTCCTTTGTTTCTTTTTAAAATAGAAAATGTAGTTCCTGTAACATTGTCACCCTACTTTTACTTGATCCCACTGGCCTCAGAAATGTAGTAGGTGTATAGTTAGTGAACGCTTCTGTTATTGCTAATGGCACAGTGTTCCAGCCACAGGATTGCTTACTACCACCAAGCATTCTGGAAATGAGGGAATGCCTCTTCTCTGACCCTGCCTATATGGGAGCTGTAACATCTGCGTCTGGAAACCAAATCCCTTTTCTCTGCCCCACAAAGCACAGCCCCTTAATAATGGAAAGGATTGGAGTTTTGCCTGCAGTGATGTAAGTGGCTACTAAAAACACTTGATACCTCATGAATTCAAGATTGAGCCCAAACACACAGTTTTGCAATTGCTTGTTCTGTAGTAGCAGGTGTGCATACATATTGAAAGCCTGTTAGTATTTGCTGATAATCTCTTTGGTGTTGTGTGGCTAGAACCATGACACAGATTTGAGTATACAGCTTTTTAGAATGTATTGTCAACTTGCGTAGTGTAATAATTTAAAATTTATTATGCACTCATTGTATGCCATTAGACTTGCTATATCAATAATTAGGAACAATAACTCACGCTGATCTTTCTGCATGTAATTTAAAAATATTAATTGTAATTGAAGACGGGGTTCATGTTTCTTTCAGGAGCCTGAAGAGCTGCAGGTAGTTAGGAGAAGAAGAGAGAACTGAAGAGAGGAGGTTAGAAAGAGTGCACATACTAGTTCAGTTTTGGCAAATTGATCCAAGATAGTAAACTGCAGAGGTAAGAATTAAAACCCCAAACCTTTCAGTATCTGTGCTTTAGGCAGACACTTGTGAGGGATTAGTCATCCTTTCATGATTGAAAAAACATCATACAACCCCGGGGTTGGAATTAATTTTTTCTTCTTGTCTGTGTTGACCTGTGGAGCAAAGTTGGACCTTTACATCTTTCTTCTGTTCTGTACTAGCTTTGGTTACTAAACTAGGAAAACTCAACCCCTCTTATCACCAGCCACTTTTTCTTTCCTGCCAAGCCCTGACTGGTGGTTTAAGGGAAGGGATTATAAATCCCATACCT
>VZTH01000702.1:446310-476665 GCA_013397815.1 Aleadryas rufinucha
AACAGCTTTCTTCTCAAGATCATAAAGATCTTCCTTTCTGGGTACCCTTTGGTTGCTTTCTACTTTGTTGTGGGTAGGTAGCTTAGTAGAACAGACTTCCTAATGATAGCTTGTTTGGGAGGCAGTCTGTTTATGTGGACTTAGGCTGATTTCCTCACTGTGAGTCCATTGAAGTTTCCCACCTTTGAAACTCTGGTGTTAAGCAATTGAACATCTTGCATGATGGCAGTTTTTAGAGTCCAGTAGGCAGGGCTGATGATAAGCACTCAAGAGAGCAAATTCATTGTTTTGAGCTTGGTCTGGGTTTTTTTTTCCCCCTGACATTTTATGAAGAGCAGAATATAAACATTAAGACCATTAGCAGAAGGTTTCGTGCTTGAATTTGGGTTGATAGAGACCTGATTTGGATTCCTTTCCAAGGCAGACTTTTATTTCACAACTATCTGAGACAGCCCCCATTTGAAAACACGTTGAACTGTTGTTCTGTGTCATGTATTTGAGGCCCAAAATGTCTTAGACCATAGCAGAGGAACTGCTTTGTCTCTGTGTCCTTGCAGTGCAGTGGAGTAACATATGTTGTTGATTACTAGGAAGATAAAGTTGAAGTCTCACAGTCCTCCTGGCTCGTTGCTCTCTACTAGTTGATGTGCTGTCATGATTGGTAGGATGTGGAAAATGATTCCTACAAACAAAAGAGCTACTGAGTAATCAAATCCTAAGCAGTACAAGTTTACGTGGGCAGAACATGCTTCTGGTTGAGCATATGTCCACGTGAGTTCCATGAAACACAGCTTGCCTGTGTGATACCTTATGTGGAGAGATCATATGGGCAAGAGAGACCAGCTGACGGTGAGATACAGGCAGGGTTTGGTGCCTCCGGTTGTGAAGATGATTGCAGGGTGACCTTCCCTAAGCAAAGTGCAACTGTTACATTGCTCTGTTTGTAACATTCTCACTTTCATGTGTCTGTAGATACAGTTTTCTTTACTTTGAGAGGAGAAAACCAATGCTTTGGGGGATGACAACATGTATCCTAGTTTTGCATTATCATCATTAATACTTTTGTAGGTGGACTGATATTTAGGAAGTGCTGATCTCTTCACCTTCTGAAAACTGGTGGTCTTTTGTGGTGTCTCATTTTGGTCCTGTGTGCTTTTTATAATTGACGTATATGGTTTAGTAAAACAAAACTAATCCATGGTACTAACATGTAGTACTTTTACAGACTAAAGTGAGCATGGCAGCTCTTCCCACTTCATGGCCTGAGGAAAGAGAAGACATAGTAGCAAGGGGTAGATCTGAGTAGAGGCAGCTCCATCCTCCCTCTCTGAATGCTGTTTCTGGAGATGGCACAGAGGAGAGCAGAGAGCTGTGCTGGAGAACTTGTTTAAGAACATGTATTCCTAGTGATTTGTTTGAGTTGTTAATGTAGTAGGAACTTGTCTAGATGTAATTTTGTTTCTGATGCTTAGAGTGTGTTATAACGATGTGACCTTATGATAATGGCTTGAATAACACTTTGCCTTGGGCAGATGCAGAGTTCAGCAGATATCTTTCTTGGAGGAGAACAGAGAAGCGTCTGTATGTTTGCCTGCTACAAAAATGTAGTAATAATAAGATCTGCTGCTAAGTGCATGTTTGTCAGTTGTGTTCAAGTGCTCAGATAACTGCACTGATGGTCACAGTTTAAGGAGTTAAGTAAGAGGCATAGTGGTATTTTGTGGTATTTTAACATTTGGGCTTGAATTTGAGAATCAGTTGTGGACATTTCCTGAGAAGCAGCAAGTTCCTACACATTTTGTGATCTGCAAGTCTCATGCTAAGTGCGTATATGTGGTTGGCTGATTTCGATCAGTTCAAGTTTTGAGGGAGCAGCAGATGCAGAGGTCCTGTGATGTGGAGTAAAGATTTTCAAATAAATACAGTCTTTTCCTGGTGATGTACACTTGTGGTGTCAGCTTAACGATGCTATTTTGAACTGGTTATAGGATAATGAAAACTGTTCCATGTTTCCTCAGTGTGGGTTACTAGCACTGCAGTCCATATTTAGCTGTGAATACAAGGTGTTGGGATTAAGTTTTCCTCTTCATCATATATGCAGTGTTCCTGAAGAAGTAAAGGTGCCAAAAATGAGCTCTAAAAACCACCAATGCCTTACCACTAGATAGAGATTTGTGTTGTTTCCAACTTCCATAACTTTTCTGCATCCAGTTTTAAAAATAGTTGAGCTGTATTGAGGATTAGGAGTCTTGTAGTTTTATTTGCTATTTCCCACTGCTTTAGCTGGCTATAAGTGAACAGATAAAGCATTGTCTGTGAGAGGTAGCCAACACTTTTCTGTGTATATATGGACCACAGAAGAAATGAATCTGTTTATTAAATACAGTGTAGAAGTGGAATTTGCATATTTTTTGTCTCTATGTAACTGTGAACCAGCGTTACTGGTGCAGATTCTGTTTAGTGGGGTAAGGGAAAGGCTCTTTGCAGAGCACATTGGAATAAAATACAAATTATTTTTATCTACGCAATGCTAATGGGTCCGAGGTTTTATAAGATCTGTGTTACTTGTTTTGCCATGTAATTTCTTCATTTATGGCTATTTCATTTGGTTTAACAGATCTCAAACTTCTAGCTTCAGCAGTGATACTGTAAAAGAGAAGATAATAAAATGTAAACTCCTTGTGGTGGTGGTGGTGTGTTTGGGGTGTAGAAGGGTTTTTTTCGGTTGTTTTTTTGAAATCTCTGCCATCTTTCCCTTTTTTGTGGACTCTTTCAACAGGTCCTAAAACTGGTGAAAATACTAACTCTCAATTTTTCTGCATCTGTCCATGTCAGTGTAGAAGTGAAAACATTGTTCTAGTTATTGGTCTGAGCATTCATCTTGGCTTAGGTGGGAGGAGGAAGAGAATACATTATTGTGAAAGAAAATGTTTGAGCTCCTCAGTAATAAAGTAAACATACCTTGCTCTTAAGCAGGAAGAGTGTTGGTGGGTAACAATGGTAGAATTACAGTTTAATTGGTTGACTGTAGTAATAAGCATTAGTGTTTGGCAATGTGTTATTTCCATTTAAAAGTTCAAGGATTATATGGCTCAGCAAACCATGGAGGAGGTGAAACCAGTCCTGGGCTAGTGGCAGGGCTGGATATTCTCCTCCTTACAGGAATTGTTGCGAGATGCCAGGGAGGTGCGTGGGCAGGAAGGATTTGTGCGCGTAATTTACACGTCTCAGAAGCAAAACCTTTGGATGATCCGTGACACTTCTGGATGGCACATGGATGATTTCTCTGCTGCAAAGATCCCAGTGAGGATATCAGAAGATCTAGGCTCATAAATAAGTCTATACATAAATAGATAAACCCAAACGTACGCATGCATGAAGGATGTTTATAGTTCCTTTGTCTACATGTAAATATGTGACATGTAAATAGATATTTTGGTTTTGGTTTGGGTAGGAGACTGAAGTGCAATTTCCTGTTCAAGGAGGCAAGACCACAGAATTCAAAATGGGGTTTACTCTAGAGAGAGTAGCTAAATACCTTATATTTCTGATGGCCTTTTAATTTTTTTCTTTTTTTATTAATTATAACTATATTCTTGTCATTATTTTTCTCTATAATTCAAATTATGCTGCTTAGGCTTGATAACTATCTCAGGTTGATAACTATCACACTAGTTCTGAAGGAGAAAATTTTAAACGGTCCAAATATGTGGGCAGGTGAAGAGAGCCATAGATACTTATCCCAGCAGTCATGTATTTTAACTTCTAAGCTTTGTGTTGTGTCTGTGAGCTTTAGTTTTAGAGCAATGTCTGTGAGACCATTTCTGACTCTATTGTTTTTATTAGTTGCTCTTTTTATTTCTTGATGCTTTTCAATTTCATATTTTTGTATGTCTAGTTTCAATTTTTTCCTTTCTTTTTAAATTTTCCTATTCTAAAGTTTATCTGGGTAGAGCTTTTGATGTGGCAAACATTGAATAACTTTACTGTGTATCACATGGCTACAGTAGGACTTGATGACTTTCTTACACATTCTTACTTGTAGCTCCATGGATTTGGCGGTAAATCATTGACTTTTTGACATTGATAACCAGAAGCTGCTGTAAGATATGCATTAGTAGTACTTGAACCTGGCTTGAAAAAAAAAAATTTAAAAAGTCTTGCCTTGAAGGAGGTGGAGAGTAGGAGAGAGAAGTTAGAGGAAACCAGTTCTGTGAAGGCCAGAAGAGTATTGTATGTAGTGAGTAAAATTCCTGAGACTGTCAGAGTAGGCAGGAGTGTGCTGAAGGCAGGGATGCACAATTTTCAGAGGGATGATGGCTTCTCAGAGAAGTGCAGAAATGCCTGTGAGTTAGAGGTCAGCAAAAGTAAAACTGCCTCTCTCTCTGTCTCTCTTGTGAAGTGATAGGATTTGGCTTCCATTGTGTATGCTTGGACCAGTACACTGTGCCAAAAATAACCCAAGGAATGTGAGCAAGAGATGGACACCCTAGATGGATAACAAGGTGCTGTTCCTGACTCTCTTACTAGAGTCTGAGGAGTATTTTATCTCTTTTTTTAATGATCTGGGATTATATTTGACTTGGAGTAACAAAAACGTGGTGCTGCCAGGTTGTCTTTGCCTAAAGAGAAAAACTGCAAGTAGAATTGATGAATAAAACATAAGTCGTGGTGGGGCTGAGATTGTAGAAAAAGTGCTATTTCCTGCAGTTAGCAAGCCTGCTTCCTCTTTTCTATTTTGTTTTTAATTTCCATGCCTCATGTATCCTCTCAGTTCTTTATAAACTTCAAGAACTGAGCTAAATGGAGTCTTTGATGCTGGGGTAAAGGATTACATTTGCTGGTAAGAACAGATTAGCTAGTCCTTTTAAAACAGAGCTGTCTTAAAAGATGTGAAGAGGGCTTTAAACTAAAGTTGCTGGGGGAGGGGAACCTCCATCCATCCTACTCCTACCAGTTTGATGCCAGCGCCAGCAAAAGATGCCCAGAGCCTGGAGATGGATTGCAGGTCAACAGAAGAGCTCCTGAAGAGCAGTACAAAGGAATTGCAGCCACTCCAGACAGTAGTCGGCTTCATGGCATCGACACACTGGAAGGAGGGAATGGCATTCAGAGTGACCTTGACAGGCCTGAGAGGTGGGCCTGTACAAACCTTGTGACATTCAAGAAGGGCTTTGAGCAGCCTGGTCTAGTGGAAGGCATCCCTGCTCATGGTGGGACACCTAGATGGTCTTTAAGGTCCCTTCCAACCCAAACCATTCTATGATTCCTGAATGAATTGCTTTTTCACCCAGAAAGTAGTGTCAAGTTCAGTTGTCAAGTTGCTAAGGATGAAAGTGGGTACTGGTGAGCAGCTTGTCCCTTAATTCCTGTAATTTTCCCTGTCCTTGTACTCTTGTAGTGTGCTTATGCTTATACACACCAAGATAAATGCAGGATAAGCATTTGCCTTTCTTAAATGGGGTAGCTGGAAAGGAGTGTATTGTAGTATTTGGTTAATTGAAAGAGGCTTACTGAAGCTAGTTAGTCTTAAATCAGAAAGTTTATCTTCTACTCATAAAAGAAGCTATGGCAGAAATCACAGGCTATAGGTGTACTGTAGTTTCTCTTTCTGTAAATTGAACCTTATTGTGGTCTGGCTGAAGGCCAGCATGTAGAGTTAAAAAATGACATGAGGACTGCTCATGGATACTTTAAGTTTGGCCCCTCCCAATCCCACATACTCCCAACCTTTTGTTGAGAGCATGAATAGTGACTCTCTGAGGTTGTCTCCATCATGAGGCAGGAAAATGCTTCTGTATCACCACTCTGTTCCTGAGCAACACATACAGTCAGAGGTATGTGGGATTTAGGTTTTTTTGCTTCTCTTAAATCTAGAGAGGTTTGCCTACAAGATGAAAAAGCTGGTATGGTCTTCTATTAAGAATACAAAGTGTTTAAAACCAAATTTTCTGTGATGTTTCCAAATCTTGTTCAAATACCCTGTCTAAATCTGAGCTAGTTCTTCTTCTCATCTTTCTTTTTATAGTTTTCCTCTTTCCTGTTTCAGCATCAAGCTTACCGTGTTTTGTGCACTTCTCTGCTACATATGAAACTCAAGGAGGAACATTTAACTTCACCTGCTCTGGTCTCTAAGGGTGTGATGAGTGGTAATAAAACCTTTCTTAATTTAACTTTGATGTCTGTCATTGTTGGAAGTATACTGAATTGAATTCTCCCCCTAAGCATTTGTGAAAGCCGGTTACATGTACAGCTATGGACTTCAGGTGTGTTTTATTCAGAATAAGTTTTTGGGGTTTTTTTTTCCTGTTAAAAAAACCAATGCCATTGGTTAATTTAGGGCATTTAAATTTTTCTCAAATATGGGGATCCTAGTGCATCACGGAGTTTGAATAAGTGTACTCTAAATTTTTAGGAGTGCCCATAGCACCTCACCTAAGGCCGAACAATTCCTTTGGGAATTCCTATGAGACTGTTCCTTTCTATTGCAGTCTGTACAGAAGTAAAGGCTGCTACTTGGTTCCTTGTTTGCATTCAACTAACTTTAGCTGATTTTTAAGTTTCAGTTGTTTAAAATCTTTGTCTCTGGAACTTTATTGGCAGTGATAAGCCCATATGGTGTAGGATAAGAGATAACTTTTGTGTGCGTCTTTTCTTTCTTTTGTTTACATAGTTTTGTTCTATAGTAAATGTTTCTCATGTTAATGAGCCTTTTCTCCAGGAACTTGTATGCTGCATGAGTGTCATTTATTTTAGTTCCCAACTACAAATGTCTTGCTGGTTCAACAACTACTGCTTCATCTCTTTCAGTCACTGTCATGGGTATGAGCTCCCAACCTCTTATGTCAGGGTTCTGAGCTGACAGTCCAGTTAGGTGGTGATCTTTCAACACACAGCTGCCATATCACATACCCTGGTGGTATTTTTATTGGTAAATCGTGAAGTCAATGATGTAGGTATTTCAGATTTTTTTTTTTTTTGGGTTCCAAGTAGAATCATCATTTGTAAAAATGGGATTGTTATCCATCTAGTCCAAGATGGTCATAAGATCAAAGAGTATTTTCCTGTATGTTTAATTATAGTAACATATGGTCAAATAAAGTTACTTCTTTAGTGCAGTGGATTCTTGGAACTCAGTGTAACTGACCTTTGCTTCCAGACTGTAAAAGTCACTTGAAAGAATGTATTAATAAGGAGAGAACAGTATTAATTTTCATGTGTATATACTAAAAGGCATTAAAAGTGCCTCTGGAAAGTTTCCAAACAAAAATAA
Organism: Aleadryas rufinucha; assembly: GCA_013397815.1. Taxonomy (NCBI): domain Eukaryota; kingdom Metazoa; phylum Chordata; class Aves; order Passeriformes; genus Aleadryas; species Aleadryas rufinucha. The sequence continues at coordinate 453,584 of VZTH01000702.1, forward strand.
AATAGTTTCTCAAGATTTTCACAAAAGTCTGGATGTCCTTGTTTCTCCTATCAGAAGCTGGATTTGAATGGAGCAGCAAATGTGTAGCATAAGGGTGGAGGATCAGTGAGGTAAGGTATAGAGATCCTGCTGCTTTAGGCTTTGCTGAAGAAAACCAGCTCATATGTCATCAGAATGCATCTCCAGACATGAGCTCTGCCTTTAAAACTGGACTCTGTTTCACACATGAGTTTGAACCTCGTCTGGCACATAGAAATTTGTAAGCAGTGGGGTAGCAGGCAGGAGTTGGCATGGGAGGACGAAGTATTCTTTCCCTGTATCTTCCTGGGTTTCTCTCCCTTCCTACCCCTTAGGCCAAGTCAAAAACTCACTTTCAGCTCTGTTCCAGAACCATAATTTTGAGATGGGACTGGCTTTTTCAGACTGGTATGATTTGTGCTTAATATAGATGTAAACATTTTACTCATTGTGCCTTCCCAATACTGACCTGTTGTGCTCATTGATTTCTTAAAAAGTCTTCAACTTTTAGGATCTGACATGGCTAAAATTTGCAGCTTGGGGGTGTAGAGGGGAGTGGATTATGTCCTGTCTAAAATACTTTAAGTAGTAACTCTAATCCAGGGTAGAAAAGATAATCCTCAACAGGCCTGTAATAACTCTATTAAGAAGTTGTGCAGTGGAGGAAGAAAGTGTTTCTGCTTTTCTTTAAAAACATAGCACCATGAAAGATTGGGAGGTGGCTGGTGAATGCTAAATTGTTCATTTTTCACTGCTGTAGTTGACGCTGTGCAAATTCTCATTGTGTCAATGTGCTGGACTAGGATGCGTGTATCACAGCAAGCTATCAAGGCACCTGTCTGCACCAGTATGGAAAATAAAATCTCTGCTGCCAAAGACATCTACAGTCTGTGTGTTGTCTGAAGATGTAAAATCTAGTGTTTAAGCCCAGTATCCTTCTTGAGATGATTAAGAAGGAAGGGTGGTGTTTTCTGCCAGAAAATACTCTCAGTTTAAGAGGCTGGCTACTTGCTTTGTGCTGAAGGAACACGGCATCTGTTCTCAGCTTCCCCATGACTTTTGTTTAACTAGTGGTAAATCAGCCTGATGTAGTGCACATTATTGTAAAATAATATACTTTAATACCCTTTTTGTGAAATGCTGCAACAAGAAGAAACATGTTAACATCCTCTTTGAAGCCTCTTCTACGTGTTTAAGGCAAAAATAATCTGGCCCTGTGTGAATGTACGCACAACTAAGGTGTTTGAATCCCAGAGTTGATTAACTGTGCAAAGAATAAACTTGTAGACTTCGGGAGTAACACATATTCATTTTCCCTCCTTCCTCCTGTTTTTCTCTTGCAAGAATTGCAGGTAAAAGAGGCAAGAAAACTTGAAATCTGCCAATGGCTACACGGTATTACAATCTTTACAGTCTGCCTGTGCTATATGTATTCCCTGTTATTCTCAAGTTCTGCGACTGAGAAATAAACCAGAGCTTTTCACTCCATTGCATTTGCTAGCAACACAAGGAATAGCATTCAGGTACAGTTTATTGTGCTGCACTTTTAAACCGTTGGAATTTTGCATGTAATCCAAAAAGCTTTATATTTTTGTCTGTTTTGCTCTTAAAGCAGGAAAGAATGAGATGATGCAGAATGTGATTCTCTCTCCAGTTTTCATTTCCCTCTGTCTTTAGAAGGTTTGTAATAATGTTGCTGTGTACATGCAAATGATGTTAATCAGGAGATTTTGGTGTCAGCTTTGTCAACGTTTACATTCACTTTACACACTGAATTTGCATTTGAAAAGGCCTGTTATAATCAACATTTAAGGGATAACATAGTCAAATTTACATTTGATTGAGTAGAAATGTTAAGTAATTTTAGCTGAGCTGTTGCTAGGAAACAAGCCAATGTTTTTGTATTTTTTTTCCCCTTAATCCATACTGTCTTTCTATTGGCAATTCATCTGGTAATACAAGAACACCAACACCCAAACATTATAACTTACATCTTTGCTATATTTCTAGATTTATAGTTTTCCTACTGGTTATAACTAAAGGTGAAGTTTTGGAGAAATTCTCTTGTAAATGGTCTAACAGTCACCCGTGACTACTTTTTGTGTGTGTGATCAGAGGTAGAATCAGCTGTTTGACTTTTTAAAAAAACCATAAATTCTGTATCTTTTTATGATAAGCTATCTCTTTGGAAGTACACGAATGCATTTCCTTTTCTATGGTCAATGTTTATAATGTTAGTCACCATTCAAAGGACATCATGCAACTGCCCAAGAATTTAGCAGAGTTTTATGTGTGACCTCTCAGGGTTTGTGTAGTACACTGGTTTTGTCCTTATCTTAGATGATCATTTTGATAACACAGTTAACACATTTTCATTCAAGTGGGCAAAACGAATTGTAGCTGCAAAAGGAAATCTTCCGATTTTGGATACACTGTGGCTGTCAGTTGTGTATCTCTTGGAACTTGTAGGAGGACTCCACAGCTTGGCACTTCTCAGCAGTGTTCATCTGGCAAAAATGCTAATTAAAGGGAAGAATAGTTCCTATTCATATCAGTCCCAAAGCATTTCAAGTGCATTATCTGTGTGGCGCATATAAATGTGGCTATCCCCTGAAACTTGCTACAAGGCAGTTGAAGGAATGTAAATACTTACAAGGCCGAATAGAGGCTCTCTTGCCTCCCCACCCTGCTGAACCAGACAGAATACAATTTTATTGTAGATGTACTGTCCTTCTTGCTTCATGTACCCCAAAGCTTTTCACAGGGCAGTCAGTCATTGGCTGGTGAGCTCTCTAGGCAAAGATAGCAGCTGTTACTTGTGTCAGTAGTTCATGAGCATCCCTGGGCACCCAAACTTCTGCAAACCCAGGAAGAGGGCTGGCCTGATATTATCCCCTTTTAATCCCTTCCAAAAGCAGTGGTTATTCTTATCTTTCCACCTTCATGGTCAAGTGAAGTAGGCAGGTGGGCTTCTACCCTGTATGCAGAGCTAAAAGTCTCAGCGTGACGTGTAAACCTTGCAGCTTTCTGGCCAGGGTAAGAAAGCTACTGGCATTAATCACACTGACAGTAGTTTTGGGGCTACTATTATTGTAATACTGCTTAAACAGTACAGGCATTCCAGATCCATGCTGCAGGAAAGACTGCAGATTCCTTATATTTTTATGGTCTCCCAGTGGTATGGGCTGCATTCCTCAGATTCTAAGTAATCCATGCATGTGCAAAATACGTATAGTAAAATCTGATCAGGCAGGGCCTATGGTCACAGTGGAGCAGATGTGGGTTTCCTTCAGTTCTTGGCACCTGTTGCAGTCCTTACTGGAAAATACTGATTAAAATAGCTTTTTCTCACAACTCATTTTATGTGTCTTAAAAAAAATTAATAAAATATTTGCCTCTGGGGTGCAGTGTGGTTGGAAAGAGAGCTCAGGCAGCTAATTCTCATTTGCATACTCCTGATTTTCATGTGTTGATAGCTGTGAACAGGTACTTCTTCAGCAGCTTTCAGAGCCCCTGGCTCTAGGAAGGAAACTGAGCAAATCTGAACAGAGTGTGGAGGACTTTGCTGTGGAGGTTGGGGTATAGCATGGTGTGCATGGACGGGTGAGACCTTTTGTGTCTCAGTCCTGCCTCCTCTCTCTTCAAGATACAACTTTATTTCTCTTTCTTAGTATGAAGTCTTGGTGGAGACAGAATGCACTTAGAGCTGTCAACATGAAACTTCCTGTAAACGGCTATCTTTGCATAGGAAACATTAGAGCCTTAAGGTATGGACAGGGTCTGAGGTGGGATGCATAACAAAAAGCAGGAGCTATCACTTGGCAAAGATGTCTAGTAGTTCTGTTCAAGTATTACTTTAAATGACTGTTATTTTCCAGGAAACTTAATACCTTCCACTGCTCCCATGTTTTATGTAGAATACTCAAAAAGCATATGCAGTTGCCTTTTGGGATGCTGTCCATCGAATCTATGATCTGTAGGATGTAGTTAAGTAGCGAAAGGTCATGGTGTACTACTAGCTTGTGCTAAGTGGATGCTTACTACTCATTTATACTTCTGTTAACAGGTGTGGGATTTTGTTTTGTTTTATCCCTGAACAGTGTTACACTAGAGATTGAAGCACTGTCTGATTTTGCAGTGATGGAAATGAACAAAAAATGTTCTTGTCTGATAATTCTATATGCCAAGCTTTTATTCTGGGTCCTGGATTAGATTTTTTGTCATACTTCAGTTTGTCTGTTGCCCACTGCTTTTCTGGGAAGGGAGAGAGTAACCTAATAATGAATGCACAAATGCAAATTGTGTTGTAATCTTCTTCTTTAGATAAGTTACTTGACCCAGCAGAGGCTCATTAAGTAGGCAAACTTACTAGTTCACCTCTTAATTTTTGTATTAGTAGTAAAGTCTCTGTTCAGTTTTTTTTAAGGTTGATCCAAGTACAATCTCTGAACCTCTTTATAGCTCTTTTTCTGAGTATAGAGCAGTGCTTTCACTGATGTATTCACTGTGGGTTATCTTCAGGAAGGAAGCCCAGGACTTGGTACATGTGTTTTACTGACTCTATATTACTATATACTTGTAGAGCCATTTATTTTATTACTTGCTGCTTTATTTTAGTTTCAAAGAACTCTCCTTGTATTATTGAGGTTTCTTACTGTCAAGTGATGCTAAGGGATTTACTTTCTCCCTGTGCCTAATGTATAGTTGTGTTCATTGTGCTAAATTTCCCAGTGTTTGTATGCATCTCCTTCATGAGAGTTTCCAGTGATGGCTCAGTTGCTACCTGCTGGCAGCCAGAAATTTACATGATTTTAGTAAGGCTAGTTTCTTTTGTGGATATCCTTTCACTGAATTAATAAAAGCACACCAGCAGTGGACAGCCAAAGGGGACTCCTAAAGCAGTGGAAAAAATTAGTCTTGAATGTTAACTGCAGTCATCAGGTTTTTAAGAGTAATGACCTATTGGATTTACTATAACAGTACTTAAAATGTGGGGGAAGCAATTTTTATTTATTATTTTTTATGAGTATGCAATCTTTGTATTTCATCAGAGTATTCTATTATGTTAAGCCTCTTCACTGGAGGTAAACATCATTGTGTAGCCCTATTCACATTACTTGGTGATTAATTGTTAACAGCAATTCAAATATATCGTGGAACTGTGTACAGCTTGGGATATCCAGCATATTTGGTTTGAATGGTTGCAACATAGTCTAACATGAAAGCAAAGGGATTTCCAACTTCTATCCCCATGAAATGTTGCAGTTTAATGGGTATGAAAGACACAGTTTACCCTCCCTAACTCTGACAGGGACATCATCAATATTTCTGCTAGAAATAGAAGTCTGTAGAATTAATTTTCATGGCTACTTTGGGGTGTGCAGAAAGAAAAGAGAAAACTTGAAATCTCAATAAAGCCTAGAGCTGACCTCTCCAGAGCTCTCATATACACTATTAATACTACAGGCAGGTTGTGCTCTGCCAAGGTCTTCGGTTTATGGAAGGGGAAGAAGGCTGGTTACTGAAGGCAGGTATGTTGGTGTCATTATAATGATGTAATTCCATGTGTGGATGAGATGATAAGGAAAATTGTATCAGTTCTAGTAATGTTCAGTTGATAGGTTTTAATAATCTGCTTGGGCTTCTTGTGACACTGCAGCTTTTTCCTCAGGAGGCAGCACAAATTCTTGAAAATGGCTGATAATTTGAGGACTGAGACTAGGCTCAAATAAGAAGGGGAGTGGACAGAAAGAGGACTTTTTGTTCTGTTTTTCTTTTCATGAAGTTGCAAAACATTGTTCAGCAGGTGTTTGCTGTATTCCAACACTGATGTGTATTTGATTTTGGCTCCCTAAGATGTTACTCAAAACTTAATTTTTTCCTTTTCATTCAGAAGTATATTCTGCCAGTTTACGTTTTAATGCTAGGTGTGTGTGTGTGTGGGTTATGACATAATGCTGTGTTAAGTCAACATTATAATATTTGTTCCTTTGTAGGAGCTCTAATTATAATCTGAACTTCTTTATAAGAGGAACAAAGAGGTTGAGGTGGTTGCTCAACTTGATATTGCTAAATCATTATTTGTCATTCTCTTGCTGTATTTCCAGGAGAGTGATTTTGGGCACCCTGCTATGAAAATGATTATTTAACAGCATTTTTATATCCAGTTCCTATATGAGGCTGTCTGAAAGCATACTGCAAAGGTGAAACACTCCATAGCACGTGTGTAAGGGACACAGAATTGTATTTTCATACCCATGTAGCAGAAAAGCCAGCCTTTTCAGTTACCTGCTGTTTTGGGAGCGCTCTCGCATGAGGAAGGCTGCTGTCTGCCCTGCCTCTCTATTTGTGTATAGCGACAGTTGCCTTTCCCTTCTACCTTGTTGATGCATTTGAGTTGCACAGTTGGTCCTGGTGTGTGAAAGGATGGCAGAAACATGAAGTGTGAGTGTGAATGACAAACCACAACTCTTCCACAGAATGTGTGTCCCTACAAATGCAGTAGTTACTGTCCAGGCTTTGAGGGGAGGGACTTGTGCTATATGACTCTGTGGCTGGAGGCCCGATATGGTGTCCAGTCAATGATGATGATCACTCTGAGGAGCAGAAGCAGGGGTAGGCATAGTCCAGCAGCTTGTCTCCTGTATATCCTTCTGGATTCTGGATTGGCTGCTCCCTGTGTTTTGATGCATACCACTATGCCATGGGACAAAGTGTTTTTCGTCTGGTCTTGGTTATGGAAATGAACTGGACTCCAGCAGTGTGCCAGACATTATCTCATGACTGTACTGCCTCACTTTTCTAATGCTTGGTTAGGGTGATGATGAGTTGAGTTTTTTTGTTCCCTCTACAACCAGTTACTTGTGTGCCTCCTGAATGAACTGGAAAAAAAGGATTATTGAAATACTTGGTGTTGGAGCTGGCACAACCCTTGTGTCAATGAAATTTAAACTACTCGGTTGTCCAGATGCCTTCCATCTCCAGCCCAGCAGAAAAATGCAAACAATCCTCACTCTGGAGTCTGGTTCTTATGTATGAGAATATATAGGAGACTCTGATCTGAGAGATGTGGGCATCATCTGAGTTGGCACCATCACTTTCTGCCCTTTAACTAGCCACATAAGCTCTTCCCTCCTTGGGCTGGTTTTCAGATGTTAAGGAGAGTATCTGCTGAACTTGCCAGCTGTGCCACGTGTATGAACTGCCTGTGAAGCAGAGCTAGCTGGGGCCGCAAGCCTTAAAGAGAATAGCAGTCCTATCAGAGTATCTCCTCTTGATGGTGTTTACTTCTGGATTGACTCTCCAGAAATTCTTCTTCAGTCCAGAAGCACCAGGTAAAGCTTGTTGTCTGCTGAGAGAGTACTTGCAGGAAGCTGGTGGTGGAGCTTGTTACTCGGCATCCTCTCTCCTGACTCCTGAAGTTTCTACACCTCTGGGCCAGACCTCTGTAACCTCCAAGTCTTTGGCACAGATAACCACTTCTAGACCTTTTAAGGCTTATTGTGTCCAAACTTGCAGAGATGACATCTCCCTCTCTAGGCTGCTTGCTGCCTCTGGGAACCAAGTTTGGGATCTTGCGAAGGCAAGAAAAGTATCTGTTAGGCTGGTCAGGCTTCCTGACCTGTGCCATGCCTGAGGAGAGCCAGTGAACTCTAAGGTACCTAGGAGATTGGGAACCTGTGAGGATTGGCTGTATGCCCTATTGTCTGGTGTTGGGGAAGTATGTCAGCTGCCTCTCCTTAAACTGTCCCCACATCATAGGCTATTAAGATCACTCAGTCCTTTATATTGGAAGGGACCTTGGGAGCTCATGTTGGTCCAGCTTCCTCAAAGGGAACACTGAGTTCAGGTGAGGTTGTTGTGGTAGCATCCAAACTGAAGTAGCTGTCTAAAGTGGTGAAGATGATCTTTGCCTCTTGCCTTAAAACATATCCCTCAGACCTCTCGGTGTCTGCACCTGGGGCTGCCTTTAGCTGCTAATTCTGAATGCAAAAGCAAAATACCAGTCTCAAGGAATTGCCAAGCTTTGATACTAGCTCTTGTTGTTCTAAACTGAAGTGTTCTTCAAACTGGTGGCAGCCTGGCACAAAATGTATTGGCTGCTTGCTCTGGCAGATAATGTAATACAGGAACACCTGCAGTTTCATAAAGATTACTGTGAAGGTTTGAAAAGCAAACCAGTGAGACTCCAAGTCAGAAATACAATTTAATAGGAAAAATGAAANTACTTGGACAGGTTTTACATTTAGACTGAGATTTTTTTTCTCACTTCATTCTGGCAGTACTCTCCCAACAGCCTGGTGTCTGTTTCAATTTTTGTGAGTGGATCTCAGTTTTGTTGGTGTTGGTTGTACCTGTGGTGATGCCAAAAGCAACCAGAAGCACAGTGCCCTCTCCAATCCCCATGGCACCAGCAGACAGTGGGTTACCACGGTGACGTGTCAGCTGTGGTATCTCTGCGTCCTCAGGCAGGCTGCTCACATTTTAAACTGAGTTGTTCTGCAGCAAATGTTACCTGTAGCACAGGCTTGTCTGTAAAACACTGCCCTGTGGTGGAGAATCTTCAGTGGTTAAATGGCACAGATAACAAATGGAATGTAGACTTCAATTTTGGGGTTTTTTTTTTAGATGAATAGAGCTACAATTAGTGCTCTGGTTCATTCAGCTGGTGGGTCATTTTTGCTGCCACTTGTGTAGATCAGGAACGATGCAAGGAGTTGCAAAACTGTGCAAGTGGGCTGCAGAAAACTGAACTGTAGGGGATTCTTCAGTGCTCTGACTTCATTGCTGCTTTTGTTCTGATCTTTGTGCACTCATTTGGGTTGTCATTGAGAAATGCCATTGCAAATTGCACCTAGAACATAAAGTCCCTGCTTGTCAGTGTGGCTTCCAACAGCATATAAGCCTTTTTTTGTTGGGGGATGATGATGTTCAGTTTGTGGCTGGATTTCTTAATTACTTTTTAAAGTTGGCTGTAGAATATTTCCAGTAGAAATCTGTTTAAAGGAACGGTTAAAGTAAACCACAAAATCCCTAAATTTAAAAGCTAGGAGCCCCCCCTACTTGCTGTGGCTCCCCTGGCTGTCTGGACTGTAGGTCCTGTTGCAAATGCCCAGGAAAGTCAGCATGAGATGTCCACTGTGAACCAAAAGCAGAGCTGGCTTGGCCCTCTCCAGGGTTGTGATGACACTACTGAAAAGTGAGGAACTTCTTCAAATTACTAGTAGATTCTGAAGCTGTCTCAGGCTATTTTCTCCATTCTCATCACTTTCTACTGGTTTTTTTTCTGACCCTCTGTGCCCAGTGGGTCGCATGGGAAGCTACCCACTTTCTTGCCCAGAGTCCAGCTTGTTGGAAACAACATTTCAGTGCTGTTGCGGGACCCTTTGTTCCTCGATGTGAAATAGTTCTGGTCCCCTTTGATGTGGGGAGGTGAAGGCTCTGCCTTCCTGCTTGGGTACCTGCCCTCCTTACCAGCAAGATATTTCAGGCAGAAACTAGTGTTTTACATCTTTTACATATGCAGACTCACAGAATACTCTGAGTTGGAAGGGACCCTCAAGGATCAAGTCCAGCTCTTAAGTGCATGGCTTATATGGGGATTGAATGGACCACCTCGATGTTATTAGCACCACATACTGTAACAAGCTTCTTTGCAGCTTACACTCTTTAATGTGCTTATCCATAGCTGTATCCTCTCCCTGCAGCACATGGTGTCAAAGCCACCCACTTGGCAGTCGTTGGCAGCATCTGAACTTCTATGGAGAGGTGGGGAAGGAGATGGAGGTGAAGCTTCTTGACAGCAAAACAGGCTTATTAAACTTGACACGGTGCGTGACTGCCCAGCCCTCACTGCCGAGCTCTCTGCATGGGCTCTTCGCCTTGTAGGGAGGGCAGCTCCTCCCAGCTTCGTGTCTTCAGCAGAGTGGCACTTGAGTGATTTGCAGTCGCGCCTGGTAACGCGCCCTTCAAGCGGCGTGTGGCGATTATCGTGCTCACCTGTGTCCCTTTCCCTCCCCGTGTTTCCCTTTGCCGTCCCTTTCCCGGGGCGCTGAGGGCGCGGCGCGGGCGGGGGCGCCCCCGCGTGGCGGCCGAGGGCAGCGCCCGGCCCGGCCCGGCGCAGCTCCCTCTCTGCGCCCAAAACCGGGATCTCTCTTCCCAGCCGCCCGGCGGGAGGCTGCTCACCCAGCGTTAGGCTGTGGCCGACAATAATTTGGTTTTCGCTTTTTGGCTTCATAGTTCCTGAGGCAGCAAGTAAAGAAAAACACCGTTAGAGATTTATTCCCTTAGCTTTCCAAACAAACGAGTCTCTCAGAGCAGGAGTGTGTAATTTCTGTACTTTGGAATGCTCGTTATATTTTGTCCTTGTCTGATTTATTGCAGTGCCTGTGCTAGGTATAAATATTAAAACAATTTATCATAAATTGAGCATTGCAAAGGCAACATCTGTTTTAGATAATGGGGTTTTTTGAGGCTAAATTTTCACTGTACAGTTCATAAACTACACATGGGTCTTAAATCCCTTTCTTTAAACTCAGGTCTTTCCTTCTGTTGTTGAGTGGGCCGGCAATATTTAGCTGAGTATTCATATGCTCTGTCATGGCTTCAGTGTATGTGTTTGGAGCTGAAATGTTAAAATTCCCCATCTAATGCGTGGTGTGAGGATGCATTTTAGAATGGGATTGCTGGGTCCCTTACTACTTTCTGTCTCCTGTGGCTGTGGTGCCATTTCATGAGGTGTTTCTTTCCTTGGTCAGAAGGCCAAGTACCATCATTGTGATAGGGTTTATGTAGCTATGGTCAGTCATAAAAACTTACATGCCATTCTCCAGTTCTTTAGTTAGACTGATAACATACTAAGGAGAAAAGCCTCATGGAGTTTATTAAACAGAACCACAACATGTAGCTTAAAAAAGAAATAAAGGCTCTTGTTTCCTATGCCCCCTTTACAGGAAAAAAGTGCAGATGGATTGACAGTTCAATATATTACGTGTTCTTCTTCAGATTGGAACTTCTGTAATAGAATAAGTGTTTCTGTCATACTCCGTAATCCTGCTCTCCCATGAGATATCTTGAGAAACCTCAGAAATGGCATATCAAAATTGTAAACCACAAAACATAACCCTTAATATAGCCCTGAGGCAAACCTCCATCTTCTGAATTGCATGGCACAATGGAGATCAGAGAATAAAAGAATGTTTTGCCTTGGAGGGTTTTTTCCTTCCTTTTTTCAAGCTAGTTCTAATATTTACAGTATCTGTGTTCTCTGCAGATTTAATTGAGTCAATTAAGATTCTTAGGCTCGATTCCCCTAGGTGTGGGTTAAAAGTTTCTCTTTACTTTTTTTCTTCCCCCCTCCTTCTTGCCAGCTGCTGTTTCTTGTTCTTGCCTGGTTACAGAGGAAGCAGCTACATGGGATTTTGGTACAGTTTGCAAAGCTCCCTCTATTACAGTGAGGTGATCTACTGTGCAGGCAAACATGAATAACACCTGACTTCACTTGCCTTTTATGCCCTTTACAGTGTTTCACCTCTTTGAACTGTGTCTTCTGCGGTTTTTTCCTATGTGGAAAACAAATCCCTTTGTTTTTCAGTGGTCTTACCATCATTGCTGATTAAGGGGAAGATTTCTTCATCATTCAAGAGCTGGCATGGGCATGGCTATGTTTCAGCTTTTGCCACGCTTAGCTCTGTTCCTTATCAACACCATTACCAAAGAGCTAAGTTGGTATATTCAAGCCACTGTTGATGACCACTGGTGTTGAAGCAGCAGACCTTTCTCAGGCTGGCATTCTGCGAGCCACGTAGTCCTTTCAGGTACTTCTCTTCTCTGTTAGTGGTGTCTCTCACTTCTCATTTGGCTTCTTGCTTTGTGTTTGGGCCAACTGAGAATGCCCAGGTACACCCACAGACTGCATTTTTGTGTGCATTCAGACATGCACCAGGCTCCTGCTGAAGTGTAACTGTCCAAGGTTCAACTCTGAGGATGTTTGGTTTGCATCCAAATCTCGTACATCAGATGGAATGCTGCCAGTGAGCATTTCCTTGGAAGCCCAGGATGAGAAGTGTTGTGACTCTGGGTACCAGGAACGTTTTCAGTACGGGCACACAGAAAAGCACTTTTTCTTCTCCAGGATCAGTCTTCCTTTGGCACGAAGAGCAACATTGTTCTTGGTGTTGCACTTTGCACATTACTTTTGTCTTTGAATGATTATTTTACGCCAGTCATGGTATTTTCAATATGTGCTCTTAGAACTCCCCAGTCACTCGATTGCGACAAAACAAATTTACATGTGGTTTTCAAGAAAGTGCTGATCTAGGTGTTGATGCTCATTTGGATTATCTGAACTGACTGATGGTTGGTATGACAAATTTAGCTGGCAGTAATGTAACTTTTAAAGGAGTATTGGTGGGAGTCTATGTCCTGACTTTATTCCCAAAATGAGCGTCTTAAAACAGACCTTGAAAACAGAGCCTTCGGTATTCTTAGTTTATCCAGTAGGTCCAGGGAGGAATAATTATAATAATATTCTTAACTTAGAGCCTTGTTTCAAAGGCCAAGTTAATGCCTTGTTTTCTGTTACTCTGTCTTTGGCTATAGATTTGAGAACAGCTTGCTTCTCTTAAAGTTCTTGTATAGGCAAGACTACAGAGGATATTGGGGGTTTGTTACTGGGCTGGCAGGAGAAGCGTGTGATAACTCTGCTCCACACAGGACTACAGCAAGACTCAGTGCCCAGAAGACCCTTGGCTATGGTTGTTGTGTGTGTAAAGACTCCAGGTTCACCATGTTCTGGCTTGAAGTGGTCTTCTGTGCAAACATTAGCTACTCCTCAAATATTGCTAGGGGATAGGTGCTGCTTTGGGACTTGCTTCTTGTGTGTAACCTGGCATGGAAATTAGAAGGGTTCCCAGTCTCAGCATCTACACTATTGAATACTGTTACCAGTGACAGCTGTCAAAGGGAACAAGCAAAGGTGCATCTCTGGAGGATTTCTCCTTTTCATGGTTATGGTTTTTCACTGTGGCAAAGCTGAGCTGCTAGCAATCTTGACAATCTTTCTCACCCACATAGAATAATATACGTTGGAAAAAACCTGCAAGATCATCAAGTCCACCACTAAACCATGTCCATAATGAAGATCGGCAGAGATTTACAGCATATTACAAAAATCAAAAGCAAACCCTGCCTGATTTTGAGCAAATGATAGACTGAAATGTCTTTATGTGAATATCAAGCAGCAAAATCTGTACCATCTGTTTAGAGCTTTAACTTCACTCACTCCCAAATTCGTAGGAGTGAGACGACTTCTGGGGAAAGTGAGGTGTAAACAGTGTGTGCAGAGAGTATGTGTGGGAATAATGCACAAGGGGAAAGATAAACATTTGCAATCAGGTACTGCTGTCTTGTGGGCAGACATTCATGTGTCATCAATGACATGGGAATGGCTCAGAAGTGTGGTGAGGTTGGATGGGTTTTAGAGTGAGGCTGCCTAGAGTGAAGCAGGAAGAGGTTCAATGCCTGTGTGATGTGGGTTCTTCTGACTCTTTTTGTTGTGGTGATATCTCACATCAAGAGAAACCATCGCCTGTTGCAACTTGATGGCAAATAATATTGCTCTGTTCAGTGGGATTCCCTAATCTGTCAGGTTTGCTTTAAAATTTGCAAAGCCTTTTTTATTGATTCATTTATTTGCTGGTTTTGGATTCCTTGTGTAAGGGAAGTCTCAGCTCCTCCAGGGCTGACCCCAAGCTCCGGAGAAATGAGTTGTGGGGTAAGAATTTCCTGGGCTTGATAGTGTGTTTGAGCAGCAGGAGTTTCAGCTCTGTTAGACATGCTTCTGTAGATAATCCCAACTCAGAGGCACAGATAAAAGTGACTGTGTACAGCTGTGATTGATGTTTAGGCTTCAGACAAGTATTTGCCAGCTGTCTGTTCGTCCCTTGACTGTAGCAGCTGTTTCAAGTTTGAAATTTTTATTAAAAATCCCCAACAAACTAACAGAATACTGATACAAAAATTTGATTTGCAGACCAGAGAACTTCACAATGTTGATCTGCTCTGAGCCTCTTGCACAGTGCTGGTTACAGGACTTCTTTGCCCTAATACTTTTCTGAAAGCATGTATCTTCTGATTTTGGGCTTAATATTTCTAGTATCCAGTCATCTTAATGCTTGCTAAGCTCTTCCAGTGGTTTATTCTTGCTATAAAAATCATGTACTTTATTAAGAATTTAAACTCTTGTGAATTAAAAGTTGTTGGTTTTTTTCTGTTGCAGCCTTCCCCACCCCACCACCCAGTAGCTTGTCGGCCTTGATTCCTTAGTGTTTCAAAATACATATTTCCCTCTCCACCATGTTGTTACTGTTGCAGGCATTCCAAAGGTGAATTCCGGCCAGTTTTATTTTCTTTCATGCTAATTCCCATCAGCAATGTTCTGCCATTTCTGTCTGTATCTCAGGATTTGTATCCTCAGCAAATATGTCAGTAGTAACTTGCTTAATAACATAAACCTTTAAAAGTCACATAAGATATGTCTAGGGTCTGGTGTGGCAGTAATACTGCTTGAAGCCCATCTGCTTGTGATGACTCCTCACTTACAAGAACCATTTCACACTTGCAAGTCTCCTTCTGTTTGTTCAGTTAGTGAAGTGAATATTTGAGTTTAAAACTCTATTTAAAAATGTATATATGCTGTGGTAAGATGTTAGCTGAGTAACTAGCATTGCCAAATGTTAGGGTAGAAGATTAAGATTTCATGATGGGCAGTTAGTTTTTTGCAGGTGAAAAGGGATGTGTGTGTGAGACAGAATGAAGAATTGCAAGCTGATAGCACCGTGGGTGAAGCAGGTGGTTTTAGGCACCTTACTTGTATTTGATAGAGAAATAATATGGTTTTAGTTTCTTATCCAGAAAGAGCTTTGTTTCCCTTCCCTCTGTGATGGTGCATGGAGCAGAGTCCTCAGTGGCTGTGTTCTGTGCTGGTGATGGCCAGGAGCTCCTGGCTGAGCTGTGTGGGATGTCTGCACCTGGCTTGGCTGCGACAAGCCAAGGAACAGGCGGAGTAGTCAGCCCCTTGGCTCAGGCTGTCCATCCCTGCCTTGGCTGCTGCCAGGGAGACCAGCCACTGTGCATCATGTGCTAGAAGAGAATTGGTGAGTCTGGTCTCATGGGCTCCTTGTTCAAGAAGAACTGCAGTCCATCCCCAGCCCTTGGGGAGGAGGAGGGGGACGTGCAGATTGTGGGTGTGGAAAAGATTGTATTTGGTGTTTAGGCATTTACCCAACAGGCAAATGCATTTTGGTGGTGCCAGACTTGTGCAGGCTGTTTTGGCACTGCTGCACTACTTTGCTGCAGTGTTCAGTATGTCTGGCTTACGACAGTAGCTGTGCCATCAGATCTTCACTCCTGTTTGCTCAAGCAAGAGAGTTGAGCACCTTTCAATATACAGCCCTTAGGACAAGGCTGCTTGGTGTTGGAGGATACTCTTTGGGGTTGCTGGTTTTCGTTTTGCACTCCCTGTTGTACACACCTGGATATTAGCAGAAGAACCTACTGTGGAGTTTCATTTGTGACTTAAATCACTGACTTTATCTAAGAAAATTTATTCTCAAAGCAATTAGAAAGCTATTCAGTAGTCCTTAAGTCCATATTGATTAGCATTAGTTGTATTATCTTTCTTGATATTTTTACATATAAAATGCTGCTTTCATCAATGGCAGTGTCAGGTTAATACATTAATTACCTTTGTTACCTTTCTTTAAATGCTGTCTTTGAGATTTTTTAAACCTTCTATGTTCTTTGACTTGTTGAAAAGAAGTTTCATGAGCCAACATTTAGCAATGGCCTGAGTTACTACTGCAGGACAATTCCTTCCACATCTCCAAAGAATCAAGCTGTTGTATCTATAGCAATCAGGAGAGTTTCCAAAAGAAATTTCCTGACTGCTGCTTTGGAGAAGAGTATTTGTAAAATGAAATAGTTTTCAGCAGAGTTTCCACCACACTATCTCTTGGCAATACCCATGCATGTTGATACAGGAGAAGCTCTCAGTTGTGTCGGGCCATATGGGGTGGTTTGTCACACTGCTCCTGTCTTTGTGTTTAATCCCTGATGCAGCATGGCATGCTGGACTGGACAGGAATTGGCAGTCACTCTGTGGCCTGTGTGCTCCTGTCTGTGCTCACTGCTTTCTCTCTACTGCAAATGAAATCCCACTTTCTCACTTCATATCAACGTCAAAGAACGGGAATGCTTTGGACAGTTTCATGTGCAGCGTGAAGAGACTGAAGAGAACTCTCACTGTATTTGTCAGCTTTAAGAAGGTGTGGTTTTAAAATCTGTTCATGTTTATAATTCTAGAGTTAAGAGCAGCCATGTGTGCCATTGCCAAAATCTTATTGCAGCTGTGAAAATTAAGGAGGTGATAAAAAACTTTCTCCTTGACCTGCCAGGGGAATAAATGTTCTTTACATAGGCACAGTTCTCTTCTCTAGCCCCAGACAGACGTATTTGTCTGCCCCATTACTTTCTGAAAATACTTGAAGATAATTTATTTTTCAACTAAATTAGGATGAATGTCTTTTTAATTTATTTCTACCAATGGATGTCATGTGAAATGGCTTGGCTAGTCCAGACATTGTTTAAAAAAAGAAGTTTCAAAATACCATCCCCAATGGAATTAATAAGACTAATTTCTGTGTCACTGCTAAATATTATTAATCCTTAGAAACTCACATGCATTCTTTTAAAAAGAAAACTGAAGCACATATCAAATAACTTTGCCCCAGAAAACCAAGAGATGTTTTGTTAAGGGATTTGTATGAGGATTTTTTTCTGTTTCAGGTTTTGCCTTATTGCCATTTGATTTTTTTTTTTTAATTTTATTGATTTCTTTTAAACCTTTTGTTTGAGTGATTTGTAATTCTCATTTTAAAAAATATCCTGTGAACAGATATTTGGCATGTTCTTTTAACTCTTTAACTTAATTGGGCAGCAAAATAAAAGAAAGTTTCTGAGAGTTAAAAGATGGGGGGTTTCTGGGTTTTTTTGTTGTTGTTTGTTTGTTGTTCTGTTTTTCCTTGTTTCAAAACATTACTAGTTGATACTGTTTTGATAATGGTGGAGTGTTGTGAAAGGCTCCTGACATTTTAAATGATTTAAGCTTATTTGAATTGCCACACTACCTCCTTACCCCCATCTCTCCTTCCGCCATCTCCCTTTCCCCATTTTCTATGCCTTCCTTGGGATATTTTTATTTCTTTTGCTCCAAAGTGCTGTCAAAGTAGATGCTTAACTGCAGCGGGTCTGGCAGATACACACAAACTGATAATGGGCCTCTTATAATAACAAGTAGATTGAGCTCATGAATTTACACTTGGAACTAGGAAAAAAATCCTGATTTTCAGTTGAAGTGTTGAATGTAATGAAAAGCCTTTCCTTTTTCATCAGCTTAAACTGCAGTCTGATCATGGTGGATTCCAAGTTCATCTCAATGAAGTATGTAATTCTTAAGCTGTAGAGCACAGGAAGCCCTGTTCTTACAGCTTCAGACATGAAAGTCAGGTAGGTCATTTTAGAATATGTGCCCTGTCCAGGGAAGAGAAGCTTTGCAGAAAGCTAAGGTGTTTAGAAACAGGTGAATAATCAATGCTGTGTCTCCTCAACTTGTGTGTTTATTCTTTACGGCAGTGTGTGGAAATACAGATTTCAAATATCCTCCTAAACAGTGTAGAAAAAAAAGTCTTAGATAAAATTTTGCCATGTTCATACTTGAAAGTGGTTTCTGTATACTTCCAGTTAGCTTTTGAACAGCTTCCTTTCAAAAAAGCAAAACTTTGCACTTCTGCAGGTATGGGGAGAATTAACCTGCAGCTTTAGAGATTTTGGGGTTGAAATACTATGCATCTGAGTTTTGGACCATTTAGTGTGAATTATTGCACTTTCAAAATCTAATGGAATCAGGAAGTAAATAGTATTGTGTGAATAATGTGGCTGAACACAGTTTTAATCCATCCTCCTTTGGTAAAAAAATCAGTGCTGTGGAGAAAAAGATTTCTGTGCAGCAAGTCCTCTGGGGGCTCCTGGGGCCTGCTCAGGCATGCAGAGGCTGGTGCCTCTGGCTTTTCATGGCTTGCTACCTCAGCTAGCAAGGTCATATTTTGCTTGGCCATGTTACATACGTTGTAATCCCATCTCTGGTGGCCCACGGAACTGTAGTGACACCTGGCTGGCTCTGACATTCACATGGCGGACATAAGGTGCTTGGAGCCATTGACACATGCAATGCCTTTTTTTTTTTTAATAAATTATTTTAAATTAAGCATAATAATACTGGTCTTATTTTTGCTCTCATTCCATTGCACTTCTCTTTGTAGCAAAGTTACTCAACTTTGAGGACAGAGAGGGAAAGGTCCATGGTGGTAAAGCATTTACAGCACAGCCATCAGGCTATCTTTGACTTCTTCCAGGAACTGTAAGGTGATGTACTTAAGAGTGAGAAACATCTTGCTTGCTGTGGGTTTGGTTTGGGGTTTTCTGTGGATGAAGTGAAACTCTTCCCCGAATACCTTAACAGTAGTGTCTTTGACAAGAGTAAAAGGTGGGATGTGAAAACACTCCTGCCAAAGAATAGATCTTGCTGGGAGACCAAGTGTTTGCTAGTCTGATAGTCATCCTGAGCAGTGGAGAATAATCTGTCAGTTCTCAGCTTTTGTATTTCAAGTTGAAATGTATTCTAATAAATTCCTCTAATGGTTGTGGCTATCACAGCATTAGTTTTATTAAATTAAAAGCTTAAGAACACAGCTTGCAGCTCCTACTTTTGAAATATTATTCTTCATGTGCAATGTTGGATCATCTTCATATGTAGCTGATAGCCTCAGCTTTGTGGGAGAGGAGAAAAGGAATTACACAGAGCTTCTTCCCCACATTTACTATCCTCTGAGGAAAACAAAAATCTCTTCCTTCGCTTTTTAGGATAATGTGTTTCAGTGAAGCATGACCATGTGTCTCCAATCATTGCCTTCCTCTCCAGGCTATTGCTCTGCTTAGCCTGGGTTGGTGGCCTCTACCAGTGTGCTGGATGTTGCACCTTGTTGCTCAAAAGGGGAACTTTTTTGCACAATTCTGCAAAGTGTTACCTTAAAACCATGTTTTTTCGTGCCTGATAGATCAAAACATGTGCTTTTTCATAATAATGGATTCTTGTACTTTACTTCTTTTTGCTTTTCAGCAACCCACTTAAGTTAACAGTATTCTTTATAGTTCTTTAATGATAATTTTAGAAAGGGATCCTTTTTTTCCTTTCTTTCTGTTTTCTTTCTATAAAAATTTTTTGTTATGTTACTGAACTGCCTGGATGTTCAGTTATAAAATACAAATACAGTGACTGAAATTCATATGACATCACTAGCAGTTTCTCTGCTTTACAAAGATTCTGTCATGTTTTTGCTGTCTGGAATTTTAAAGAAACATTAAAATAATAAAATTGAAAATAATAATTTTAAAAGCAAAAAACATAACTTGAAAATACTGGAACATCTTTTACTGAAGAGGCACTTAATGAAATTACTTTTGGCAGTAATTGAAAGACATGTTTCATGTTCCGCTGGATGCACATGGCTTAGGAAAGGAAAGGAAGTACGTTTTTGTTTAGTGTAGGAGAGAACTAATATTAAAAATACTTAAATGATTTTGATTCAATTTGAGCAGTTTCATTTTTCCCAATACCTTAAATACCTTCCTCTGCTTGCAGCTTCAAGTGCATATGATTTGTCATTTGAGAATTGTCTGTCATAACTAAATTTAGAGATATTATTCTTTAAATGCTTGCTCATTGTAATAAGCTTAGCCTTCTAAAGTAATTTGTAACCATCTGAAGATTAATGCCTAACAAATCTGCTCCAGCATTGGTAGCAAAACTTGGCTTAATGTTGAAAAAATATATGACCATCCCATGTAGCTACAGAAAACTTGGGAGACACAGGAAGAAAGCTATATTAGACCTTTTAGGTTTTTTAAATGTTCAAATGTTGATCATTTAGATTGGAAAAGACCCTTAAGATCAAGTCCAGCCCTTAACTTAGCACTGCAAAGTCCAGCTCTAAATTAGACCACGTCCCTAAGTGCCACAACTGCGTATCTTTTAGAACCTCTTGGGATTGTGACTCCACCACTTTGCTGGGCAGTCTGTTCCTGTGCTTGACAATGCTTTCAGTGAAGAAACTTTTCCTAATATCCAGTCTGAACTTCCCCTGGTAACTTGAGGTCATTTCCTCTGATCCTGTCACTTGTTACTTGGGAGAACAGGCTGACCCCAACCTGGCTACCACCTCCTTTCGGGTAGTTGTAGAGAGAGTAAGATTGTCCCCCCTGAGCCTCCTTTTTTCCAGTCTAAACTATTCCAGCTCCCTCAGACACTCCTAATAAGATTTGTGCTGCAGACCCTTCAAGCATGTTTGTTGCCCTTTGCTGGACACCCACCAGCATCTCAATGTCTGTCTTGTAGTTAGTGGCCCAAAATATTCCTGACATTCCCTGTTCCTTGTGGAGGGTGGAGGGAGTTCCCAATAGCAATCCTTTATCCTTTTACAAAACTTTATCTGGCTGGATGTGTTTTCATGAGCACTGGGGGTAACTTCATCTTGCCTGCAGATTGCCTGTATAATCTGGGAATTGCACAGCTCTGAATCCTCGGGCTAAGTACGGTGTTGCCCTGTAATTCAGGGGCTGAAGCACCAGTGCTGGCTGCTCCTAATTTTCAGCATGGAAGTGCCCTTAGCTGAGTGTAAGCAGGCTCGTCCTCAGCAGTGCTCAAGTGGTGACATGGGCACCTGGGACTGCAGAGCCATATCTGGATTTTTTCCTCAAGATGTGGCATGTGCCTGTGGAGTAAAAAGGCAAAGCAAAACAAACCAAGATAGCCCCAGTGTGTGGGTGAGGGAAGCACACTGCATGTGGACTGCTTAATCAAGTCTTTCAAACTACTCTGAAGGGTTTTCAGGAGAAGGAGCTTTGATGATGTTTTCAATTTGTAATCAAGTGCAGTTTGTTATCGTCCTTTTGTGGTGTTTTGAAGGAATCTCTTTTCCTGGTGAGAGTATCCTGTTGAAAGCATCCATCTGTCTGTACTGCTCATTTATTTTTTTAATTTTTTTATTGGGAGAGGGAGGTATCACAATGTGACTGGCATTAAAATAATGCATTCCTAAATTTCTGTGGTTAAGGCTGTGGGTGTTAGCATTCTTTGTAGCTTCCAAAAACTGAAAGAAATATGGGGCATGGAGTCTTGTGAACAGGTGGAAATACAATTCTGACCTTCCCTCGTTGTATAATTTTATATTCTGGGATAATTTGCTGGATTTTCCTTCCTTTCAAGGGAACCAGTTGTTTTGCAGGTTTGTATTTCCTGGTGGGATTTTATTCGAGCGACGCCTTGTGCAGTTTAGTTCTTTTCCCACAGTTAACGCTCCTTGAATTAAATGCGTGCACGTGTCGTTGCCCAGAGGGTGCAGGATCCTGGACGAAGGGATCCTGACCCCTTTGTTGGGGTCTCCCGCCCGGAGCGCGGAGCGGCTGCGCTTCCGCGGGCGCAGCAGCAGAGGGCGGTGCAGGGCAGGGGATGGCGCGGCGCTGCTCCCGCCGGAGCGCCTCCCGCTCCCTGGTTTCACTGCTATCATACATTGCATGGTTTTAATTTCATATAATAGCTGTTCTATAATAATTATGTATTATTACATAATATCATATATTAGCTTTTAAAGTTAATACTCTCGTCCCTAATCATGTTAACTCTTTCTTAGAAATCTCAATTCTGTTTACGTGCTGATGCTACCCAGATTCCAGTTTTCTGTGAGGCTTCTAAAAATAATATGTAATTATTCATTAAAAAAGCCCAACGCTCTATTTACAGTCCAGTTTTATTTTTCACCACAAAAATATCATCTTGACGTTACTGACAAAAGTAGCACTGGTAGGAGAAGGCAGACTGGGCATTTAGGGATGGAGCCATATGAAAAGCCTTAGAATGCCTTCAGTTTGTTCATGAACGGAGCCAAATGTATGGTGGGTTTCTCTGTAGTCTTACTTTCTGTAGTTACTGTAACTACCTTTGAGAATCTTTAAACTGGAAACCATCTTCCTTCCTGTACTGTTTAAGACAGTATAACTGATTTTGAGATTTACTTAAGTAATTGAGAAAACTATGTGCAAGCTGATACCATTAATTCTTTTTTATTTTTTTTAACTTGATTTATTTTCATGAAATTTACTGACAAAGTCTGACTAACCAATTGAGTTTTAAAATGTGCAGAGTTACAGGGGAGGGTTTTGAGGATCACATGTATCACTTGTATCACACAATCACTTGTGTTGTTAAACTGACTTTACTGGAAAATCAAATACAATCATTTCAAAATAGGATGCGATTTAAAAACATATACAGGGTTTTTTGCAGATTTTGATAATAGTTCCTATTTTACTTGTGTAATCAGTATTAGATGATCTTTTTCTTAAACATCTTGATTCAACAACATTTTAAATCAAATGGCAATGCTTTAGAGCCAAGAAATTGTGAGATATTGCAGATTTTAAGAATCTGTTCCTATGGATACTCATGAAAGCAAGGGCTTTGGCATTTTTTAGTGAGCTTTGTTTTAATATCCTGTGTCTTTCTACCTACATTTTATGATGACGTTTGACTGTGTGTGTGGCACTTCACTAATCCCTTGAAAGGCCAGGCAGTTGTAGCAAAGGATGTGATTCAGAGCAGTTTTCTCCATATTTAAATATGTACCTACATGTTGCCCTCCTCAGGTCACTGCTCACTTGAGGAAGCAAAGCAAGTAATTTTCTTTGAGCTCCCTTTATGTCCCTATCTGCATGCTGCACTGCTATTTCATTTTGCCTGCAAAGCAATGCCTTCAAATAAGTGAAAGTATGCCATGTTTAACTTCAGATTATAGAGTCATAGGAATTAATTATGAGGGGGTTTAATTGGCACATAGAATTGTACTTTTGTTCTGGTTTCAAAAATCCAAGATTTCCCCCCCCCCCCCCCCAAAC
>VZTH01000702.1:477237-615436 GCA_013397815.1 Aleadryas rufinucha
GTTTTTTTGTTCTTTGCTATGAAAAATCCATACTTCCCCCCCCCCCCCCCCAAAGCTCAAATCTATGCAAAAGCTTCAGAATGAGCAGAGGTTGCAGCTTAGTTGTGTTGAAATCCTGTCCAGTCATGCCTTCTTGTTAATGCTATTGGACTTTTATAGGTTGTTGAGGTTAAATTTCTGACTGGGACTTAAAAAGAGTTCAGAATACAAATCTGTTGATTGAAGAGCCTGTTACACTGGACTAGGGGCATTGGGAAGCAGAGAAGTGTGTCTCTGCAGTCACTGGTGCACTGTGTTCTTGGTGTCATCACTTTGCTGTGAGCTTTCATCAGAAGTGGCTGAAGTCAGTCAGACCCAAGGTCCCTGTTAAGCAGCATTTTGGCACAGGCTTCATTGAGGATGCTTTTCTGGACAGTAGGAATGGGGAAAGCTTGTGTTGATCCTGCTGGAGAATATTCTCAGAGTCACCTGCAATTTGTGGCTCAGGACCTTCCTGAACCAAGTGCTGTCTCTGTATGGTTTACAAGTAGAAAATGAAAATTAACAAATGGTGCTGTGAGAATGTAAAACGAACCTGTGTCCGTGGCTCCCGTTTTCCAGAAGTAAAGCCTCATGAGAGAGAATGAGTTGATAATATGGGTGGGAAGCTCAGGGCCATGCAAAATCTCAAGACTTTTCTGTGGGGGGAACAGGATAATTCTTCTGTCCCCCAGTTCTTCAGGTCTATGGCAATACCACTGCCTACTGAGAAAATCCTGGTGAGAAGGCGTGGAAGTTTCCTTATGCCTCTGGAAGCAGACTGTGTGTTGCACTCTGTGCTCAGCTTCAGGCTGAGTTTTGGAGGAAGAGTCACACATGAACACATGTAAGAGAGCAGGACAGTGCACGTCAGAGTGCATGTGTGCACACAGAAGACTCTTGCACACTGCCTGCAGTAGTGTCGCTCCAGAAAGCCTTCCTCCTCTGACTAAAACCACAGGCATTAGCACCATTTTCCTACGTACATCTCAAGAAAACCATGGCTTTTAGAATCAGTACAAATGGTGTTAAGCCAGCTTGATTAAAAAAAACCAAAAGTTGTCAGGTAATTTAAAAAAATTAATTTGTTATGGAAAACATACTCACAACAGTCTAGACTTTAGGAAGAATGGCAAATAACATAGCTGCATTTTAGTTCTTATCCTGCATTTATATATAAAGACTTTGAAAACCAACCCAGATTTTCTGATTTCAGAAAAGTTTCACTCAAGCCCACCTACCATTGTGACTGAATTGGAAACTCTTTCTGCAAACTTATCTGATAGTTTCTTAGCTTTCCTATTGTACTGCTCTGACAAGTTGAAAAATAAAGACATTGGTCCTGTGAATGTGTATGTATGCAAGCAAAAAAAAAAGTGTATGCAGGTTATCGGTCAGTAATAGTCAGACCATGGAACAGCTGAAAACATGGAAACAATTTCCTCCCTAATTTGGGCAGATTGGAATGCATCCCCAAAATCCAAACGGAAATAGTAAAATTTAAAAACTTTTTATTAGTACCTAACCCAGCTGCACCTGGCTGGCCTAATTGCCTTCAACCTGGTCATTACTCAAAGGCATGAAGTTTAGCCACCAACAGCACTTATTAACGTATAATAGGAATTTACTTGTAAAACAGAATTATTGGAACGGTGTGATATCATAAAGACAGAGGTGCTGACATTTTAGATTGTTTTATATAGGGATGTTGAGTTATAATTTAGGAGTTGGATATTCTTTGGGTGATTAATCATCCTTAGGTATAACTTTAAATGTCTGGTGCATATATGTAGAATTAATGTTGGCAATGACCAGCTCATGAAGTGTGCTTATGGGAAGAAGGTCACGTTTGGTTTCTGGGCAATCTACTTCTCCAGAATTTTGTGAAAGGTTGGTGCAAAACCTAGAAATGCTGAGGCCGCAGTTTAATGAAATGTTTCAGCAAGACAGCCCCTCACTGATTTCTGTAAAGATGTCAAAGCCTAAGCCCATAAAAGGGCCTGCAAATTCTCCTCTTCATATCAATGGTGTGAGAAACTGAATATATTAATTCTGTTGGACCTCAAACTTAGAATTTGTCAATATGATTCCAGTGATTGATGGTTACAGACTTTTACTTACCTCATAAATATAATGTGCCTTGATTACAGAGGCACTGCTAGTGCTGCTATAGTTAGTTATGTCAGCACTTCCATTGTAAACTCTGTTTCTTTAGGGGTTTATAACTCCATAATAAAAAATCACTCTGGGATGAAATTTATACCATAGGCTTCTAGACTGTAAGCAAGTCATTGAAAATGCAGATATACTAAAAAAAAAAACCCCAGTTGAACAAAGGCAAAACCCCCAGACTTGCTAATTTTTTCATGTGTGCATGTTATTTCTGTAGCTGAGAAACAACTTCACTTTTGAGATTAAAGGTTGCTGCCTTTTGCTCCCTGGTGGAAGTCAGGCTCTGTGTGGGTGTCTGTATGTATGCACATACATACATGAATATACTTCTATCATAAATATTTTTAGAACATAATATGTGTGCAATAACTTTTTTAAAAAAAGCTTGTAGTATTAATACCTTGAAGTTTTTATCTGTAACATAAACCAACACTAAACACCAATTTATAAATAAAATACAATTGCTGCAAAGAAGCATGAAGGTCAAGGGGAAAAGCATTAAAAACATATTCAAGTAAATAAAAAGATTTGGGTGTGAACCTCACCTGGCATAAATTAACTTCAGTAAATATATATAGAGTTCTATGCGCAAAATATCACGTGATCCATGTGTGATCTTTTTAAAAAGGATTAATTGTTTAAAGCTTGTTTTAAGCCTCTGATGTGTTATCTTAAAACACTTTTTTTATATACTTTGAGATTAGTGAAGTAAGCCTCTAGCAGGTAATGTTTGTGTTTCTTTTGTCTAATGTAGTACAACAGTCATATGAAGGTTTCTGTGCTGTTGGTGGCAAACAGCACTATAAGATGTGGATTTTCTTAAATTTACAGTTGAGTTTGAATCCTCTTAAATGGTTTTTCTTAGTCATTAATTCAGTATTATTTTTTTCTGTGTTTTGAGGTTTTTTAAAAAATACACATTGAGGTTAGGCTTGAGTTTTTTTCTTGCTTTTGCACATTGTAAAGTTAGTGTTTGGATATCAAAGAGAACTGAAAACACTGGTAACGTCTGTTTCCATATTCCAGCCCGCTGATATGGTAGATAATTATTGGACCTTAATATGTGACATTTCTTCCCAATGGGGCTGTATTTACAAGTAGGGTAAAACTGGTTCACTACCATTTAATTAGTTAATGTGTCTTAAGTTTTATTAATATTTCCTTGCTGTGCATGTTACTGCTTTTCAAAGACTGATGAAAAAAGGAAGGAAAACTTAATTGTTTCTTTCCCATTGCTGGTTAAAACAAAATTAGTATGTCTGGCTAGCTATAATTTTTATGAATTAGAGATAGACATAGCTGAGGAGGAATTAATTTCTTTCTCTGAGTACCTTTAAAAAAATCTAGATGAGCCTAAGATGAGGGTTGTTTCTATTACTAAAAGTCTCACTGCTTCAACACTCTACAGCTTTTGATAAAGAATTGAGCTAGGCTTCTTTTTATTTAAAGGTACAAGTTAACCTCAGATGGATACCTTCACTTGATTTACTGATAGTACCTCTTCAGTTTGTTCATTTTTAGGTTTTTGGCATAAAATTTCTAACGACTGGGATTTTTAGAAGCCTACAAGTTTTCCATTTGCAATATGAATTGAAGCTGTGTAGCTTTGATTCTCTCCTCTCTCTCCCTTTCTCCTCCCCTTACCCCCACTATATCTGCAAATAAAAAGACCAATCCTCCCAAAAAGCAGCTTGCATATATCAAAGAAGGGACCTGGAATCTTAAATAACTTTATTTATGAAACAAGAGGGAGTGGGTGGTGGGGCACTAGCACTAAACTTTTGAGGGTGGGCATCCGGCTCTCACAGTTTACTTGACTGGTTGAATATCTTGAAAGCCTTAATTTAAAAGTCATCTTACAATCATTTTTAATTGGCTCCAAGTAAGTAGTTGAGCATTTGTTCTGATAAGGAGGTTTTTTGCTCTATGTGTGCCATAAAATCAGCAAAAAGAGGGATCTGTTTAATACAACAGCGATGCTGGGCTTTTTTGTTTCTGGGGTTTGCCCTAAACAGGATTTACCCCTTAAGGCAGCAGTAGCACACCATAAAAAGACCATTCTTTTACTCCACAGCAGCAAGGCTTTAACTTTCTGGTTTTCAGATTTCTTTTTTTAATAGGCAGCAATAACAAGACTTCCATAGGGTGGTTGCTCTAAGTACTGTACATGGTGTCTTAAGATCAGAATGCTTTGCCTGCAACGTTTTATTGCTTTTCGTTTATAAAGGCCTGGGAAAGAGCATCTAACAAACTTCAAGGTTCAGCTCATGTTTCTGGAAACTTTTCTGGGTGGGGAAAGCTTGTAGATGGAATAAAGTCAAGCTGGTTTTGCTGATTTACACTTACATTATTGCTTGAGTTCTCAAATCTGTGTACTCCCAAACCCTGACGAATATCCTAGTTTGCATTGTAACAAAAAAACCCCTCAACCAACCAACCAACCAACCAACCAACCAACCAACCAACCAACCAACAAAAACCACCAAGAAAACCCCAGAGAAAGCCAGAAACTTTAATTGAAAATTTGGAATTAAATACTTCTGTGCACCATTAATTCTGTTGCTATAGAAATGTCAGCCTTTCTTTGCTCCCACGTATCTATTAATTAAGCCGGTGTGGCATTTTTTTATCTGCCTACAGATAAAAAATACAGGTTTTAACAGAGGATTTGTTCCTGCTTCCCCTGGAACTCAAAATCTAGTTTACAGCTGTGGAGAATATTTATTTGGAGAAGCTAGTTACTTGTACCACCCTCTCATTTCCTTTTATTATCTGTGGTTTTGAAGTCTCCTGACTAAGCTGTGGGTGGTCTGCTTTTTTTTGGGTAGCATGTAGAACAGACACACACCCCCTCTACACCCCACTGTCTAGTTCATGTGTTCAGTGTGTGTGTGATGTGAAATTTCATGCAATTCCTGTGATGTTACATTTTGCTTGTTGGCAAAAAAGATGGTTTTGTGTGGCTTATTCAGCAGGTTGGTCACAATTGTTCTTTACCTGTTTGTTAAAATTTCATTGGTAAAATTTGTCTAATAAAAATCTTTGTCTAATAACAAGTTAACATTGTGAATTGTGTGGCTCTGAGAAGTCTGACTTCTCTGGAATTCCATGGTTTTCTAACACTGTTTCAGTGCAGTGAGCTTCGTGTAATGTTGGTGGTAGTCAGATGAACCATCTTCAGATGTCACTGGAGAATGTTGGAAGGTGCAGCCCTGCTCCTAAGGATGGGGAAATTTCATTCCCTCCTACCACTTAAGTCTATGGTCCTGATTGCTCATGGTGCACTAGATAATGCTGGCAAAAAGTTTCAGAGGGATAGAAGACATGCATTAGAAAGTGCGTCTGACCCAAGGCCTTCTTCTCTTTCAGTTACTGAGTAATTCATAGAATTTTTTCAGTTTTCTGGAAGTTACTAGGAACTCCTTTTATTGAAAATTGTTCTTGGCTGTCCCTGTGAAGCTGAAGGTGCATGAACTCCTGTCTTTTGATGCTTGTTTGCCCATTCACATGCAGTTTCTAATGGTTTTCACTTGTACTGATTGACTCAGATAATGTGGCAGACTTGTTCTGATGTTTGTTTGAACTGGATCATCTTACTGCCATGGAGTTCTTTGGAAGGGAAAGACTAGCAAGTCAAAAGGACACTCACATCTGGTACAGATGAAACAATGTCTTTTTCCCCTTTTCCTATAAAAATGTGTCCCCTGACCCTCCCTCCTCTCTTCCCTAATCCTCTTAAAGCATTAGTTTGCATGCTTTCTTTGCACCTAGAGGTACACTGGGCTTGCGGGAAACAGTTGTATATTCATTCTGACAATGTGAGCTATCTTGGTGCGTGATGTGGTGGGTGCCCCCATTTTTGCTCGCGTGATGAGATGTAAGCTGAGCCTGCTTCTCGGAAGAGATGAGATTATTCAATCATCTTATGCCAAAGTATGTGTGAGGTTTGGGAAAACAGGCTGTCAGTCTGCATTTAGTTGAAACCAGTCACTGAGAAAAGCTGGCCCTGCTTGGGAACCTAGGTGGTGCTTAAGACTGGGGAACTACCCTGTAGTGCAGCCCATGCTGCCTATCTTCTCCAGCTACCTTGATCTCTTTTAAACACCCCCTGTGACTGAGGATTCCAGGAGCTTTGAGCTGCTTGGAGTAGTGGCCTCTCCCTCCTCCATAAGCTTCTCTGTGGATAGCTCTGAAGTAATGGTGTACTTGGATAGGGATCAGATGTTTTTTCTCCCTTTCAGTCCCTCACCCTCAGTGTAACATAATTCTGTTGCTGTATCTAGCAACAAAATGGCCTGTCAAAATGTCTTCTGGTGACACTTAACTTCAAAAAAATTTTGGTGACATTTGGCATGCAGTGTTAACGGTGAGAACCTGAAAAGCATATCCGAAAGGTCATTTAGATATATAAGAACAACGTGTCAGAATCTAATGATCTTTCAGATGATTTTGAGTGGCTCAAAGAGTCTGTAGGAAAGTAATGTAGGTGCTAATGAACTTTACAAACTGTCCAGCTCAGCAGAGGTTGCTTTAATGCCCCAGTTAACTGGTTCATTTCACTTAAATCTATGGATGTCACTTGAATGCTGACAAAATACCAGGGAGAACTTTGGTGGCTCTTGAGGCTTTTCTTTATTCTTTTTGTGAAATTGGGGACTTTTTTACAGCAGGTAACACCTTAATTAGCTTGATGGACTATTCTGACATTCTTAACTCTAGAAAAACTGTGTCCTTTTCCCCTCTTAAAAACATGTCCATATGTACATTCACCATAACTTTTCAAGCTAGGTATTTTTTTGCGAGGTCTTGGGATGTGGAATTCTTGAGGCAGTAAAAACATTAAGTACTGATTCTCTGTCCTTTCAAAGGAATAAGGACCCCTGTGCTTATACGTACATGCATGTGTGCATGCGTGTAGTCTCCCACACAAAAACTGACTTTCAGATCATTTAGAATACAAAAAATACTTCCTTGGTGACTGTAAAATGCACATAGAAATTGTGTGGAGCTTCTTTTACACAACCACAGAGGGGTTGAGGTTAGAAGGGACCTCTGCAGGTTGGTCATCTGGTCCAACTCCTCTGCTCGAAGATGGTCGCTTAGAGCAGGCTGCCCAGACCTTGTCCAGATAGCTTCTGAATATCTGCAAAGATGGAGACTTCACAACCTCTCTTGGCAACCTGTGCCTGTGCTCAGTCCACCCTCATGATGAAAAAGTGTTTCCAGCTGTTCAGACAAGAGTCTCCTTTGTTTTTTTACCTCTGGTCCTGTCAGTGGGCACCACTGAAAAGAGCCTGGCTCTGTCCTCTTGGCACTCTCCCTTCAGACATTTGTACACACTGATGAGACCTTCCTGAGCCTTCTCTTTTCCAGGCTAAAGAGTCCCTGCTCTCAGCCCTCCCTCACAGGAGAGATGTTCCAGTTACTTCGTCATTTTGGTGGACCTTTTTTAGGACTCTCCCCCATATGTCCATGTCTCACTTGTACTGGGGATCCCAGGACTGGACACAGCACTCCAGCTGTGTCCTCACCAGGGCTGAGGGGAGGAGAAGAACCTCTACTCAACACTTCTGGCAAGTCTAATGCAGCCCAGGATACCATTGGCCTTTTTTGCTGCAAGGGCACACTGTTGGCTCATGTTCAACTTGGTGTCCCCGAGAACCCCCAGGTCCTTATTTGCCAAGGTGCTTTCCAGCAGAGTGACCTCCAGCATGTTATTGGTGCATAGGGTTGTTCTTTCCCAGGTGTAGGACGTTGTACTTCCCATTGTTGAACTTTGTGAGGTTAAAGATTCTGTGTATGACCTACATAAGTTTCATACAGCTCAGCCTGGAAATTATTTTCCGTTTAAAGTATATTCTATTTGCCTTCATTTTAGTATGTCCAAATGTTAAACCAGTTGAAATTTTTTAGTTTATCTGTGGGAGTGAAAGGGCAGACATGAACTTTCCTTTGATAACTAGTCCTATTATGAAAGTTTTTAGCAAGTCAGAAATATATGCTATATTTTGTTCCTCATGCAAGCAGTCTGTACAAAAGTAAATCCCTTTGGATCTGGCCATAAATGATTGCTTTTAACCTAATACAGCTTAGTATTTTTCAAGCAGAGTAGACATATTATTGTGACTGTGTTATCAAATCAGGTTTCAGCATTCTTCTCAAACAGCAGGTATCTGCAAATAAATTTACCTATCACACAGAAGTAAATGAAAAACAGTCCTTCTCATCTTTGAATGTTCTCCATATTGCCTTATTTCATACCATGGCTACTGCTGTTTTGTAAGTCTCTGAATTTTCTAAAAGCTGTGCCTAGCAACAAATTAGATTTTCTTCCTTGGCTATTCCTCCTGAAAGAGGAAGCAGTAATGCCTGTTTGACAAACTGAATTTATTTAAAGACCTCTAGATGCTGTAGTAAAATTTGCTGTGTGTTCCCAAATGAATACACAGAACTCTACACCCTGGTGTCAAAGGAATAGATATGCCAAACAAAAAAAAAAGATAAAGTTGGATAAGTTTTATTAATACTTCTCTAGATTTAATTGTTTTACCTTTCAGTAAATTTTTACGTTTCATCATTCATAAGATGATGCCAAGAGCCTTGCAAGTAGCTTGTGGTCTAAAGATCTGCTCAAAGCTCAGCCTGAAGAGGACAGGGTGGAACTGCTGAAGCTGGAGGTGTGAAAATGCGGCACTTTCTAAAAAAGACAGATGCTTTTTAAAAATACAGGAGATGGAATACTTCATTAAAAATACATCAAACATATAGATATTATATTGCAAGAATTTGTTAATGTGGTTTTTTTCAGGTACTGTGGTCCATAAAAATGTTCCTTGCAATTCTGAAGCACATTACTGTCCATGGCACTTTTAGGAGTCAAACATAGTAGCTACTTTAATCGGGATAATAATTTAGAGTGTCAGAAGGGTAGTGTACCTTTTCAGTGTTTCCATTTGGTATTATTTTACTCCTTTAATAGTACTTTATAGTTCCCAACCTTACCTCAATTAGCAGTACTGACAGATGCTAGTTCAGCATTTTACGTCTAGCCAGTAGGGCTTTCTTTAGAATAAATGTCAGTAATTTTATGTTGCTAATTTGAGGTGATATACCTACATGTAAAATTACATTTTAACTCTCTTGTTATACTTGCAGTGAGAGATGGCAGCATAAAGAAATATAAGTGAATGCGCCTGAGAGATAGTTCAGGACTAGAAGGTTCATTATGGAGCTTTTATTGCTCATTTTGAGGCACACTGCAGATTTTGTTAACTCTTTCTTCCACTATGCATGTATTTCTTCTACACCTCTTTCCTTTTTTTTTTGCTTTTGTTTTCTTTTAAAAAAAAGTTTATTTCACTAGAAGATTTTGGGAGAAGTGGGGGTGGGATTTGGGTTTTTAAAGATCACTAAATCCTGTTACAGATAGCTTTTTAATAACAAACATTACTTGCTTAGTGAAAAGAAAATGTCTGTTAGTGCACTAAAAATTGCTATCTGAAAAAGTCAATATAAGTGTTCAGTAAGTAAAATAAGGAAATGTGGTATTTCTTAAAATCAGACAGTTCTTGAGAAAGACTTAAGGAAGATTGTCCCAGTTAATAGGAAGCAAGCAGAAGGAGAATATTTCTGAGAAGTATGCTCCTGATCAGGCACGATAGTCACAATTAGTCAATACTAATGTTTGGTATCAGCAGACACCATCAAGAAAAGTCTGTAGTTGAGTTTGCGCTAATTTGCGCTGCAGAATACAGGGGAAGTTGCATGAGAAGGCAGAGCTGCAGCATAAAATTGCAAGACATTGCAGTATTAACTGTTTCATAAGTTACTTGGTATTCATTTTTAAAGATGGTGTGGCTTTGCCTGTGTGGTTATGTATTTCAGTCTTTCTTGAAGACATCTTTCTTTAGTACTTAGATTGTACTGCAGATTCTCTCAGTCAGTTACTAAATTACACTTTTGTCTATTTAGTAAAGAAAAATACCACATGTGGGCATGCTAATAACTTCATATGTGGCAGCAAATCTGGCCATGTATACTGACTCTAAAGTAAGGAGAGAATGTATGGTTTCTGCTGCAAAACAAAAACCAATATACTGATTTAAGAATTTACTTTCTCTCTTTCAGTATATTCTTATACCTAAATAAACATTTTCAAGGCATAGAACTCGGATCTTTTTTATATATACTACACAACTGCTTAATGTGGAATAATGTTTCCTGGTTTTGTAACATACATTTAAAATTGTTCCTAAATGTTGCTATTTATAAAGAGTTAATTGATGCTTCCTATGTCATTGCATACATGTGAGATTTTCTGTCATTTTTGCTTTACCTTATGGATGTGCATTGGTTACTGTGGAGCAATTTCAGCATTTCAATTTCTAAAATTGTCCAATTTTCAGTCATTCTGTTCATGAGAAATGTTCTATAAATTTACATAATGACTGTAATTGTAGCCTAGTTGTAGCTGCAGAAATAAAGTTGGCCTGATTTTGAGTTGAACAAAGTATCATGTTCATAAAGGTTCGATTAAAAATAGCAATGGTATTTTTCAAATAAATTGAGAAACATTTATTAAAGCCTCTTTTAACACTATGATAAATTTCTCAATAATTATTCACTCATCTCTGCTGATCTGAAGGTTTTATAGTATTAGCCTGTGTGCATCTCCTTCTGCTCCTCCAGTTAATTTGATTTTGAACCGTGGGGCAGGGGGAGGGGCACAAACCAGACAATTTAACATAAAATATAGGGAGATTTTCCAGCTCTATCTATTGTTATTCTGCTAAAGCTGAAATGTGCCACCACTTTCAGGTGGAATGACTGACGCTACTTGTAGTCATCTAAAATAGGATGGAATGAAATGTGTCATTTTCAGTAAAAGGTCAACATTTCTTTCAAACAGTTACAGAGAATTAATATTTTTTTTCTTCCAAGCTAGCTCTGCAGATTTCTTCTTTTCTCTGCGTCGAACTTTTGGCCTTGCCCTCAAGTATATGGGTGGTATGTGTTTTAAAATTGATATATTAATGTTGAATTTTTATTGTCACCCTTTCTGTTCGTGCGCCTTTCAAATCCTTCATTTGTTTGTTTCTGAACTTTGGACGTATCGTAAAAATGTCACCATTGTGGCTGAACATTAAGCACCTTCCCTTTTTGCTCTGGGCCGTTGAAATAAATTTGGACCAGGTGCTCCTCTCATAACAGAAGTCCTTGATGTGCCCTGATAGCGAGCGGGAGAGCGGAAGCTGTCAGCTTTCAGCTGGCTTGAAGAATGCAATTAGAGCAGTTTTAATACTGCTGAGGGACCCCATCCAATCAAAGTTGTTTGAGTTAAGCCAAGTCTAGGATCCTAAACATGTACTTTAGGCATGTCAACTTTGTCTTTTTAGTCAGAGTGGATCTATCATTCCACACATTATGTGAGGGTGGATTCTTTTTGTTGGGCTTTTGGGGGGTTTTTTATACCAGGAGAAATACTCCCGTTTCTTACTAGCTCACTGTTATTTTATCTATTAGCTTAGTCTTTATGGCATTGTTAATACTCATGGTTCAAAGCATTTATTGTCAAATTAAGGCTTAAAACGCATTTTTAAATGTCAGAAGTGCCTCTGCCTTTACGTAAACCCTAGATTAGGTAAATTCATAAGTGGTTCATCACTAGGTTTTCCAGATTTGGCTGGTTAAAGAAAGGGGAACATCAGATCAGAACACATGAAGTCTGTAGAAGAAAATCCTAGAAAACAGGCAGTGCTGCAGTGAGGTACTGTTTTTACTGAAGTCTTAGGTTGAGTTAATTTCCATACTGGGTGTGATTCATTGATACCGAAAGCAAAGGGATGGAAAACTTGCAGGCTCATCTTTTTTTTTTTTTCCTTCTCCTTTGTTTAATTAGAATTTTCAAGTTTGCTTGTTGCTTCTTCCATTGCTCACTGTTAGAGTTGACTTCACTGGAATTAGTACTTTCCTGAGGCATAGTCCTTAGCTGAATGTTTCATTTATTCCCCTGCTTTTCCTCTGTTGGTAAAGTGGCTCAGTTGTTTTGAGCCTCACTAGGTTGCAAAGTAGAAAACAAAAATATAAACAAAGATAGTGAAACTTTTTTTTTTTTGTAAACTCTATTAGGTTGGGGTTTTTCTCATCGATTTGGTTTTGGGGCAGGGAAGATAAGATGGTCTTTTGCATAGCCTGATTTTCAAGGTCTACCTAAAAGAGCAAAAAAGTAAGTTACCTGCTCTGATGCCTCTCCAGTTTTCAGATGAGAATGGGAAAGGCAGCAGAAAGCCAACTACAAAGTAGTTTGTGTGGGATTTGATAGACCAAATTGCGTTTTGCTATTTCTTTGGTTAAATCAATAGCATTAGTGGCTTAAAAAGATAGGATTGTCTTATTATGAGTTATGATTGTTAGCATGAAAACTTTTAAATTGTGTTCAGAAATTACTGCATGAAGACATTTCCAAGGCTTGATTCTTTGTCATGATGAGTTGGAAAGGGAAGTACTTTGTGATTTCTAAGTAACTGTCACTCATTTCAGGAATTTTTACAACTATATATGTGTGTGTAAATTAGAAAAAAGCCAGACTTACTGCCTACCTCTTAAAAGGCTGAAAGGAGAAATTACATACTGGCTATCTTAAAACCATTCTCAGAGCATCTTGGACAAATCCTCGAATAACAGAGAGAGTAACAATGAACTTGGCTGTTTGTTCTTGGCTATTGTCTGCTGCTTCTTCACAAGGAGCATCTCTTCTTTCTCCCTTGTCTTCCCTATGCTAAGCTTTTTCACACAGCTTCTTAAGAGAGTGTTGTAGTATAGACAAATGTACTATGAGAGGAATGCCAAACCAGAAGGGAATTGGCTCCAAGCAGATGGTGACAGGCAGACTAGGTTATGGAGAGCCTGGTTCTAGATCAAATGCTCATTTTGTGCTTTTGTTTTCAACGGAGCAGGAGGTGTGAGTTAGTAAAGGGAGCAAATCAATAAGCTCCTCTCTATCATTAGTGTCTTCTGTCACCTTTTCTGGTGGTGACTAATTCCTGACCCTTTCCAGTAGTGTTGGGCCTCTTCCCCCTTCAGGATGAGAGGAGAGTCTGTGTTTCACTGCTGTCAGTGGTGCTGGGAAGGCATGAGCTGAAATGGTTAAGTCCAGTTTTGAATCAACAAAAGAAGTGGGCCAGCTGAGCTTAGTCCCAGCTCCCAGAAGAGCAGCCAGTAGGTCAGACTTTGCTTTGTAAGAATCAGGGAGGAATTTGTGTCATTTTGATCCCTCCAAATGCATATTTGGACCAGGTGAATTTGCGCTCAGAAGTATTTGGGTGGGATGAAAATAGTTTGAGAGTATCTCTGTTTCTGGAGGTTATTCAAGGAACTGCAAGGAATGATAAAGCTGATCCTTTTGGCAGATGAGTGGACTAGCTATTCACCTGAGGTCCCATCTCATCTTTTGGCCAGTTGTAACCAAGTTTGCCATTGGGATGAGGCTCTCGGATAAGTGATATTCCTATTAAATGTTCTGGAGAGACTCGAGTGATGGAAAGGTTATGCAGTGACTTGCAGTGACCTTATTTTGTCATCTGGTGTGATGGAGAGGTAGGGAGTGCTCTTAAGTACAGGGAGGTATTCCAGAGGAATTAATGCTGTATTAAATATAAAAGAATTGGCTTCTCAAGCAATGTTCCTCTCCATATTGATCCTCTAGTGTTCATTCATATTTTCATCTTAGTCAAAATTTCTTCTGCCAACGGAGATGAGTTTGTGGGCAGCTTTTGAGCCTCACCAGAGCTCGTGAAA
Source organism: Aleadryas rufinucha (assembly GCA_013397815.1). Classification (NCBI taxonomy): domain Eukaryota; kingdom Metazoa; phylum Chordata; class Aves; order Passeriformes; genus Aleadryas; species Aleadryas rufinucha. The sequence continues at coordinate 491,224 of VZTH01000702.1, forward strand.
TATGGCTTGTTTGCTTTTCATTGCAGAGAGCCTGTCCTTTGCAAGAACTATGTGTCAGGCTGTACCACAGGATTGTCTTGAAACCAGTACTGTGGCCTAGCTTGGTCAAGAATAAAAGTGCAGTCAATAGCTCATTTTTAATTCTTCCGGATAAGGCATTGTCTGGCACAGTGCCTAACACAGGGCTGTAGTAGCTGGAGAACTGTTGAAGCCAGCACACTGCCCATAGGCACAGTGCCTAGATTGAAAAAGTGCTATCAATCTCACATTAAAAAAAAAAAGGCAAAAAAGAAGTATGTAGTATAAGTTCATTAAATCTGTCTAAAGCAGCTATTTTTTAAAGTGTAGGAGTCAGATTTTTCTTTACAGACTAATATAATTTAAACAAATATTAAAGACTTGGATTAATTTTAGACAAGGATTATGTTAAATCTGTTTCATTTCTGTGGACAGAAAAAAATTTACTGCATTTGATTGGACTTCCTTCACTCGATTAATTACTGAGTATTTTAAATATGCAAGAGCTATGTCCCATCTGAAATTACAATTATTTGCTTTCCTGATGGATTGAGGATGGGGAAGGTAATGATTCTACTGCAAATTTAAAGCTGGTTATGCTCATAAATTATTTTCCTTCTCTGTTGCAGATCTGTCCTTACAAGCTGTGTGTCATTTGAGCATATTTTTGTCATCACTTGCAAACACTTTAATCAGCCCTAAGTCCTGTCACTGTGAATAAGAATATTGGCAGTGCAGGAGGGAGGACCCAAAAAAATGAAAAAGAATTGCAGGGAAAAATATTTGGAAGCTGCATAGTAGTAAAATGGCTTTGACATGTCAAGTTATCAGTTCTTCCACACTGCAAAGCAAATACACTATTGGAGCTCTGTGGATAAATATATTCAGATTTTGCTGTCACAACTCTTTCTCAGTGAGAATTGTGTAGCAGAGAGGTGGCTGCCAAACTGCTGCTTGCCTGATTCAGAGATAGGATGCTTTCCTGAGTGGCAGAAAGTAGAATGTCATAAGAGGCAGCCCTCTGTGCCTTTTAGCAAGTTAAGATGGGAAAGCAAAGTCTCTTCCTTGCTGAATGTGATATATNTGTGTCAGGCTGTACCACAGGATTGTCTTGAAACCAGTACTGTGGCCTAGCTTGGTCAAGAATAAAAGTGCAGTCAATAGCTCATTTTTAATTCTTCCGGATAAGGCATTGTCTGGCACAGTGCCTAACACAGGGCTGTAGTAGCTGGAGAACTGTTGAAGCCAGCACACTGCCCATAGGCACAGTGCCTAGATTGAAAAAGTGCTATCAATCTCACATTAAAAAAAAAAAGGCAAAAAAGAAGTATGTAGTATAAGTTCATTAAATCTGTCTAAAGCAGCTATTTTTTAAAGTGTAGGAGTCAGATTTTTCTTTACAGACTAATATAATTTAAACAAATATTAAAGACTTGGATTAATTTTAGACAAGGATTATGTTAAATCTGTTTCATTTCTGTGGACAGAAAAAAATTTACTGCATTTGATTGGACTTCCTTCACTCGATTAATTACTGAGTATTTTAAATATGCAAGAGCTATGTCCCATCTGAAATTACAATTATTTGCTTTCCTGATGGATTGAGGATGGGGAAGGTAATGATTCTACTGCAAATTTAAAGCTGGTTATGCTCATAAATTATTTTCCTTCTCTGTTGCAGATCTGTCCTTACAAGCTGTGTGTCATTTGAGCATATTTTTGTCATCACTTGCAAACACTTTAATCAGCCCTAAGTCCTGTCACTGTGAATAAGAATATTGGCAGTGCAGGAGGGAGGACCCAAAAAAATGAAAAAGAATTGCAGGGAAAAATATTTGGAAGCTGCATAGTAGTAAAATGGCTTTGACATGTCAAGTTATCAGTTCTTCCACACTGCAAAGCAAATACACTATTGGAGCTCTGTGGATAAATATATTCAGATTTTGCTGTCACAACTCTTTCTCAGTGAGAATTGTGTAGCAGAGAGGTGGCTGCCAAACTGCTGCTTGCCTGATTCAGAGATAGGATGCTTTCCTGAGTGGCAGAAAGTAGAATGTCATAAGAGGCAGCCCTCTGTGCCTTTTAGCAAGTTAAGATGGGAAAGCAAAGTCTCTTCCTTGCTGAATGTGATATATGGCTTAGGGTAGTTGTTTGCCTACTATCAGCCAGGAGATGATGAATGCTGGTACAGGGCTTTACTCTTATGCGAGGGATGGCTCCTGTCTGACATGCATGCCCTCATGTGGAATGGTTGACTGTCCTCTCTAATCCCTGCACTGAACTTGACAGCAGCTAATACAGACTAAGCAGGAGCTGTATTTTATGGAGGATATGGGGAATAGCTTTATGTTACATTTAACATTGCCTTTTCTGCAGTAGCAGGAAATCTGACTGTGCCTTACGCTTTGTGCACAACAGTGCTCAGTAATTTTGTGCTCCTGCTGTTGTGTAGCTTGATTTGAGCATCTGCAGAAGTTACAAGCACGAGTGATTTAGCATTTGCAGGGTAAAACCCTTCTCCTTAGCAGTCCTGTGAGCTGTATCTCTGAAACTGTAATATCTAATATATTGGCCTTCTCCCCATGCATGCCTACACAATGTTTGAACTATAATTTTAGTTTTAGGATACCTCTACAAAAGCTGGAAGTTATTGAAACAGTAAAGACAAAATCCTCTGTCTGTATTTTGCAAGGTTCCAGATTTTCATTATGGACTTTGTTCAGCTCCTTGTGCCACAGAAATGCTGTGTCCTCATGCCTAAAATTCTCTCTGCAATCCTGTTATTCTTTTAGAGTGTCCTGAAAAGTTTATAAAGGTCATTTGCCTATGAAAGAATGCTCCTGCATGTGCAGATAGATGTGTGCAAATACATCTATGTTTCTTGTCTGTACATGTGTACATATATATATACACACACACAAATGTAGTGTATGTGCATATATATGTATATATAGCCACACACAGAGAATTTCTTACCGAGTCAAGAGACAGTGTGAAATTCTGTGTTTTATATGTACCTGTACATATGGGGCACTGAGACACAGAATGCAGGCAGGGTAGGATATAAGATTATGATCACGTGAGATCACACTGTAAGCCTTTCTGAACACAGGCTGGATACCACAAAAGTAATTTATTAGTTATCAAAATAAAATGTTATAAATCATTTATCAGCTATCAGAATAAAATTGTAAAAATCATAAGATCAGGCATGTATTCTTAACAATGGTAAACCAGTAAGAGAATTAAATTAGGTGAATAACAATAAATAGATTATAACATCAGGACAAGTCTAAGAAATAAAGCCCTAAATCCAGCAGCAGTAACTTTAGCAGACTTAAACCAGAAAGTTGTGGGGAAATTTTTTAAAGAGGAAAATGCAGTCACATGAGAAAATACTGCTTTAGTGTTAATCTTAGGAAAATAGATCTGTGGTCATTAGGCTTCATAATCTACAGGTTGAGGGTTTGGGTTTTTTTTCTTTTACAGGGTCTACTCTATGGTGAGTGTCTTTAGTTTTAACTTCAGGAAAGATATTAAAGAAGGCTTTCAAGTTCTGGATTGACGGTACATTCTTGCACACAGTATTTCTGTAATCACCAGCCTCAGGGGTAGTTTATGCATGTGTATTTATGAAGATACAGTCCATCAGACATATGGACCCTGGGAGGCCAATGTGGACTTCAAAATGTTGGGGAGTGTCTATGGTTTTGTGCATGTAGCTGACTGCAAATACTATTTTATGGTAGGAAAAGTTTCTATTGCATAATGTTTGGTGGTTCAGTGTGGCTTATTGAAAGGGCTTGGTCCCTCAAGCACTTCAATTCAGAGAGTTTCAATCCGCTTTTCTTTCCTCTCTGAAAAGAGCAAGGAAGGCTTGTATAATGTACCTTTACCATGTATCTTGCATGAGCATTTGGAACTCGGCTCTAGTGGATGAAAGCTGACCTTTTTTGGCTGAAAATGCTTCTTTGGACTGAAAGAGAAGCAACCTGACTGTGGAGCAGGCAACAAAGCGTGGGAGTTACAGGAGAGAAGAAGCAGGGAAGGTGGTAGTAGTAGAGATCTGAATGGGAAAGACATCCTGATACTTGCAAGCAAAGTCCCATATTCAAGTCAAAGACATGGTTATTCTGTGTATAAAATGCCAGGGACCAAAACCAAGGTAACACTGAGCAGGACCAGTTAATAAACCAATTAAAATAATAAGGCCTGAAGTTGGATAAGCCTAGATGTATTATGTTTTCTGTTTTACCCAGCATCTCCAATTGGTAGGGAAACTGTTAGCAAGAGCAGGAGGTATTTTTTATTTGCTTTCTTGTCACATTCCATCCTAGAGGAGAATTAACACTATTATGAGTAAATGGGGCAGAGTCAGATGGAATTATAATAAGTGGTGGTTTAGAGGATGTTTGATAACTCTCTAAAATGGTTGATAGCTGAGATGGGTCAAAGATTTCCCGGAAGATTTTTCTTTCTCTTGGTGTCTTTTTTTAGCATTTCAAGAGGAAGTCAGGTAATGATGTCAAATAATAGTGTTTCTTCAGGAAGGTACCAAAACGTTATCAGTCAGTGCCTAGCAGTACCCTTTTTAAAAGACCAAAATGTTTAAAGGTAAACTTCAAGCTAGAATAAGCAGAAAATACCAGAAGAAATATATACAGTAGGCATGTTCAGAAAAGTGATATTGAGTTATTGGCACTGTTTATGTTAAGGAGATCTGTGGTGTTGAAAGATGTCACTCAAAAAGTTTAAGACATTCATTTTGTAAAAACTGTTGTGAAATCAATTTAAAAACTAGATCACAGAGAAGTACATTATTCATAATAAAGTTTACTCCAGTCACCAAAAGATAGATAGACATTAATTAAAGATATGCTCCTTTGTTAGATGTTATAAAAATCTCTCAACTTTCAAGTCTTCAAACTCCAAAGGTATTTCAAAATACGAGGAAGTAGCAGCCTTGCCAAGATGCATCGAAGTGATAAAGACACTTGAAAGAAATTCAGAAGGAAAGATAACCTTCAAGGCAATAAAAAGCATGCACATTGGTGTAACTCCAAAAATAGATTGTGTGGAGATAAATATGTGTAACCTGTGTGAACGTGTTTTCATGGGAGAGCATTGCTGTGGGATCTGGAAGTGAAAACTCCATGTTGGTGTGAAACATGATTTGCCCTTTGTGAGAACTTCTGGTAAACATAGTAGCAGAAGAAGAAATTAAAAGAGGAAAAGCACTGTTATAACTTGTGCAGTATTTAGTGGTAGCTGTTACTTGGGGAAAAAGTTATCTGGTGATTTTTAATAGTGAAACTTTCATTAAAAAGATGGACATTTGGTGTCACAACATGTCTGGTTTTTTTTAAACACTTATTTACATATGAATTTGAAGAATACTTCTGGGAGGATAAATATATTATTAGGTGCTTCAGTTTTCTTCTATCCAGTGAATACAGCATCCTGCTAAAACAGAAACCTCCTATTGAACTGCTTGTTACTTCACTGCATCACGTCTCTTTTAAACAAAAATAAGCTGTGGTAGCCTTTTGTTGTTGTTGTTTTGATTTTTAAATAGTAATAATATGTATACCAGCTGTATATTGCTTTGGAATAACTGGAGTCTTCCATGGTTTCATCCATTCCCTTTGACCTCTTTAGATTAGGAAGAAAGATAGAATGGTGGATGTGGACAGGAGGTTTCTGCTTCTTTAAAAAAGGTGCATTTATTCAGGTGAAATTGTAAGACTGCTTAGAATCTGGTGTTAAATTGTGTTTGGATGTGTGTGATGTTAATTGGTTTTAGGATTTTGTGGCTGGTTGGCACTCAAACTATTGATTGCCAACCGAAACCTGTTGTTCTGCTTGGTATTACTACTGAAAACTTCTTGTCCTTTTAAGCAGTCATCTTTTACCCTTAAACTACAGTTTCAAAGCTGTGATGCTGCTTTGAAGTTTCCTGTTCATATATTATCACAGGGAAAGCTGCCATGCTGTTTGACAGGGACTGTGGGATGAAGGACTCGGGGTCGGAGGGCTGCTTTTTCTCTAGAAGCAGTTTTGCACCTCAAATGAGGATTCTTTTCCTGATTACTTTTCAGGCACTTTTTAGAGAGCAATTCATAATAGGCATAAAAATTCAACGCAGGCTATTTGAAATACTGCTTTTGTTTTTGCCTGTTAACTCTCACAATTGAAACCCTAAGGAATATCTGAAAAGCTCTGGTCACAATTTTGCAGGTAATAGGATTATAAATAAACATCTATATGCAGATAAGGACTTACAGAAATCCATCCCTTGACAGGAAAGCCTATTCTTCAGCTTTAAATTGCTGGATTTATCTCAGTAACATGCAAAGTACTACAAAATACACGTGCACAACACCCCACAAACAATTAGAAACATCTATCCTGTTGTGGTGGATTTAGGATTGGAAAGGTGAGGTTAGACTGATCTTGTGGGGGTGTCTTGAGAATATACTTGGAGTGATTTTTTTTAAATTTCAGTTTATTTATTCCCATGTGCTGATAAGTGCCTGCAGTTCCCATTGAATTTCCCTAGAAATTCCCTAGAATTCCCTAGAAGAATCACTCTAATCAAAATACAACTTGACTTACACACACCTCTCCAAAAAAGATAAAATTAAAGCTTTGCTTAAGTTTTAAGTCTGATGTTGCTTGATCATATTAACATGTAGGTGAGCATAAACTTCATGTACGCACATGAACAAATGGTTAGCAAAAAATATTAATACTTTAGTCTGAACTGTATACTGACTACAAAGGAAAAAAAACGCTTAGTGGGGGTTCATTTGAACCCACTGGAGAAAGATGACTCATGGCAGAAATAAATATACAATGCTGCTTTCTTTTTTTTTTCCTTTTTTTCTCTTTTTTTTTTTTTGGTCAAGTTTTGCATGGAGAAAGTGGGTAACGTGTGGCTTGACTTAGCTCTGACAAAATGAGCACTCTGATTATTGATGCCCTACTTAACCAAAATATGGATCCAAAAGTAATCTGACAAGCATCAATGTGCCAGTTATTTTGTGCAGAAGAAAATAATTGTTCTTAAGGAGAAGAAAAATCAAAAAAAACCAACCAACCAAGAAAAACTAACAAAAACCAAAAAAAAAAAAACCACCACCAAAACCAATTTCATTAAGGAAGAGTAAGTCAAGGTAGCTATGCTTGACAGTCTAGTTTATGCCTAGAGAGAAGGAGCTGAGGAGTTTTTTTCCTGCATGGGAACCTCAAAAAGATCATGAAAACCTAAAGAATGTAGAAGATGAATGGGAGATCTTGGTATTTTTCTGTATTCCATTTTACTCTAAAATACTGTTAATTGCTGCTGAGAAATAAGTCTGTTTGGTTTTTTTTTTTTTCCTTTTCCTGACAAAGTCACCACATTAAAGACTGAATTTTGGTCACTGTATATGTTAATTGATAGTGGACTTACTTATGAACTGTCATAGAGAATAGTAATGTTTTCAAAAACATGCAAATGGAATTTCAAGGCCATGCTTGTGTTGCATGTATTTCTTAGTGTTTGGTATTTTGTATCTCAACAATGCTTGGTGGTGTGAATGCTGGGGTAATGTAACAGCCGTGTAAAAAAAGGTCATTTACTGAAAATAAATCAAATGCAGGTTTAACAAGTGCCACTGAGAAAAAATTGTGATCAGAATTTGTAGGGAGCTAACTTAGGCAGCTGTAAAATCTGGTTTTGGTTGCTCACACACAAATGATAGCAGTAATCTGTTGTTCTGATTTTTCTCTGAATATTTAGAAACTGCTTGCATAGGTGAAATTCCAGATGTATTTTCCTTTATTTAAAAAAATTACTATTATTTTTAGATAGATGGTATAAAATTATATTTATAAATTGTATTGGGGGGGGAAGTTTCTTTGTTTTCCTGCTAGCTGATAGATGAGCAAAAGGTATACTTTTTTTACATATAGCCAGCCATACAGCCAGAAATAAATGTACTTTAAGTATCTACACCACACACAAGTAATTGTTCGAGTTTTTCTTGGCGGTATTTGGTGAAGATATTTTTGATATTTTTAATTCTCTGCATGTGCTTGTTCTGTGCCTTTTGTGTTATTTTGTACACCAACCAAACTTAATCCTATTACTATTTAAAGTACTTGTAGTGTAATTCCACTTGTATTTGTGCTATCTTGAGAGGAGAGATTTTCTTCTCATTGTTTGCTTCAAAGCCAAAAATTTAGCAGCATGTGCAGCCTTTTGTACGTGAATGTTTCTAAATTAACCTCCATGTTTTTCTCATTCCCATTAGCAGAGGTGAATGGTCAGGGAGTCATATTTGGGGACCTTAGAAAACACATCACATTATTTTAATACTGTTCACAACTGCAGTGATTATTAAGATCTCTGTAATTTGTAGGCTGATTTTTTTGTTGCAATTTCACATGTTTGTGAAATAGTACAGCAACTTCTTGTGTAATATGTCTGAACCAATTGCAATTTCTTTCTATATTGGATATGTAATGTTCAAGCCTGTAGTGTGTTGTAATCTTAAGTACTCCTAATATTTCTCTATAACATATTTACTTGAAATATTACTTTTTTGTTTAACGATGCAAGTATAAAATGAGTTCTTCCAGGTTTCTTATTTTGTGTTGCAACCTGCACCTGAGCCTTGCAAAATATTACTTTTATTCTCTTGGTTTGGCTCTATCTTAAGCAGTGACTGCCAAATAGTTAAAATTCCTCATCTGTTTGACTGTGTCTGTGAATATCTTGCAACTGCTCCTAGCTTTCTGCACTTAGTCCTAGAAGGAAATTCCTTCCCTTCCTGCCCTCTCCTGGATGCTGTCAGTACATAGATAACTGTAATATTTGAAATACCAAGCAAATCCATCCCCTGTTACGGGCTGGAGTGATGGGAGCGGTGATGTTCTTTCAAGATATCTCACGCCCTTCTTTAAGAGCTGATCTGTGTTGTAAGAGGTAAAAGCAGTGGGGCGCTCTGAATGGGGCTTACATGAACCCTGAGAACATCCACCTTCCAACTGTGGTTAATTTACAGCTAGTCTAAGTCTGTGGATACTAATACATCTGCAGTAGGGCAGGGTGTGGAACCCCTATTACTGTAGTACCTCATTAAAAGTTTCTTAGGTACCCTTTTTAGCATGCAGCAGTACAGCAGAAAGAAGGGGAAGCATTAAACATGTCTACACTTGTGGTTTAGGGCAAGTTTTGCCCAAAATAAATAAGGCATGCGTGTCTTGGGATAATTCTACTGCTCACAAGAAGCATATTCCCTCTTTGTAGAACACCTTTTAGTTGTATGATGCTATTTTCAACTGAACCCTGTGGGCTGGCTGGTTGGAATCTCTCTTATTAATGCTTTGAAGAGAAATTAGACCTGGAATCTGAGAAAATATGGCTTAATATTTTGTAACACGTGTTGCACTGTTGTGCTTCTAGGTATTTAGCAAACAGAACGTAGTTTCTTCCTTTTCATAGTAGAACTTAATAACACTGATTCTCTCTGTGTGTTCTAAATTTGGGCAGAGAGTGCAAAATGTAATTATTGTCAGGGTTTTTAATTGTTTCAGTAACCCCATCATGACTGCTTGCTTATTGATTGTATTGCTGAGAGACTCCCAAAGAAGAGTTGTTCTTGCAGTCTTTCAGAATTGTCTCCACTACTTCTGAAGTATCTCTAGTACCTTATGATTCGCAGTACTAGCAATCTCTTATGAAGACTGTGCGAAATATGAAAATTTGTCTTCCATCATGAAATGAAATTTCAGTTATGGCAAACAACATTGGTAGCCAATTAATGCTATATTAAATTGGTGGTAATACTTGGAAGTTACTGTCTTCCCAAGTTTACATTGTGTTGGATGACTACTTTTCGAGATACACATGGTAGCTCAATGTCAATTCCTGTTGATTTTATTGAGTCTTTGCAATGTAATTACTGTTGTGCTCTTGAAAATGTCCATAATAAATACTCCCATTCTGTACATGCTTTACAAAGTAATGTATTGTAGCACTTATACACAGTATGGTAATCCCATGTATAAGAATGGGCAGTGTTTAATACCAATGTGATAATTTCTTTTTAAATCCAACAACTTTATTCGGGATTATTATTTTGCCATTGTTAATACTATTATTGGAATAATCGTCAAATGGTCCACATTTTTTACAGTATTGAAAGAGGAAAGTCCACTTTATATTAAAGTATTATTTTTCTGGAGATAACAAACAAGTCTTTCTAGGATTACCTGCCAAACAAAGTTTTTAAGGTTATTGCAGGGTTGTAATAAATTCAAGGCGTCTGTATTTGCATACATTTTTAGTAAGTTAGGGACTTCTCTGTGAGAGGAATACAACTGCTATGTTTGTTCAGCAGTGACTTCCAGCATTAGGTCTAACTTGACTGTAACATCTTGGTTTTGTCTTTAGAGTTACTTCTGGGAAAAAAATTATTATTTTTTGTCAGATCTGATCTCCTTCACAGCTACCCATACACATACCTGAGCCTGCAAGGCAGACATCTCCATGTGTGAGGAGCAGGTGATGGTGTAAGGTACCTCAATGCTGTAAATTCACAGCTGATATGGTGGTCATGGCTTGGAAGAGCTCAAGACTGTATTTTCTACTTCCATAGGAATGGCCACAGCTTCTCTTTTTGAATCAGTTAAGACCTTAGATTTCCAAACCATTAAGGAAATGCACTGCTGGTATTCCACCAACAGAATCGTCCATAGGAGTGTTGTCTAGGGCTGAAGTGATATTGTGGGTGCTTTTATTTAACTTCATGGTTCCTGGTTTTCTTGAGGGGGTTTGGGGGTTTTTTTGATATCAGAAGAAATGAAGAGCACAGCATAAAGCTTAATGGAACTAGTCTGAATGGGAATTCGGAATAATTTAAATTTCCAAGGCTTGTAATATGTGAGCGTTGTTAATCACGTTAGCAAGGTGGCCTTCTCTCAGTGCTGACATGATTTACGGTATTGGTATTAAGCTTTGCTCTATACCAAAGGTAAAGGTGATTTACCAGCTTCTAGTTGGGATGTTTCTTCTGATTATACAAAAAATATTTCATACTCTATGACAGACTAGGGTGAATCATATTTATCATTAGAAAATACTTCTCTCTTATATGAAAGAGGAGACCAATAGTACCAGGAAAAAAAGAACCTGGCAAAAGAGTGTAACTGAAAATGGAATATGAACCAAGATTCAAGGGAAATAATGTTAATTTAGACATTGATGTAAATCTCTCTATCCAAATACAGGTTTCCTATCCATAAACCATATTGGTGCTCAGAGCAAGATTAAAGGAGTCTAATAATGAGATTACTTGTTTAGCAAGCTGTTTTTCAATATTAAATTACCCTTCCCTTCCTCTTCACTTCTGCTGAAGGTAAAATGTAGAAAGGTTGAACGTTTTCATTTATGAAGAGCTAAATTACCGTATATTACTATTAAGGTCTGATGTCAGGCCAAGATACATTTTTTACTTGACGTCTAGTGTTTTAGAACAAGAGATGTCTGATGGGGTACCCACTCTTTCTTGAGTGCCTGCCAAATCTTGTATGTCAGCATTCCCTCTGATCTTTTAATGGGGGTTAAAAGGAGAAAACCAAGGCTTTTATTACAAGTGGAAAGTAGTTTGCAGTAGAGATTGTTTTCTTCTAGTTATTATAATGATGGTAGTGCATCAAATACTATTTTATTTTTATAGGACCTTTTTCTTCCTCTTTGTTTTTTTCTTTAACTCTGAAATATGGTAGAGAACAGGGAGTGGGGAAACTTCTCAGAATTTTTGTTAGTTGGATAATGAAATGCTTTAAAAATATTCCTTGAAGTTTACAAATGAATGTTGGACTGAGCTTCACAGTTGTTCTGTGATACCAGGAAAGGCAGCAACTTGGCACCTTTTTTAAATACCTTTGTTAGCGCCGGGGATGTGTTGTCTGGTATCTGCACCCACAGTGGTCATGGGAGCTGTTTGACTCCTTCAGTGAAATGTGCTGGAAAGCAGCCACTTGATTGCAATGCAAATCTTTGTGGCTTTTTCTTCTGTGTGTTCTGTTATGGCAAAGTCCTGAGAAAATTACAGAGCATAGAGGTACTTACTGAAAATTTATGCTGTTCCTATACTACTTAATTGAGACTATAATCCCCTCAAGGATTTAGCTTTTTTTTTTATCTATTAGTACTATTTTCTGTTCTATTACATTCTACTTCTGAGTAATATTACTGTTTCATCTGAAATAGATTCTTCAGGTTTGGTGGTTTTGGTTGGGTCCCCCCCCTCCCCCCTCGCCTATTATTAATTCCGATCCATCTTCCATTTTACATTCCTGTCTGTCTTCACCTTCCTTTATAGCTGTCTTAGCTGTAGCATTAACAGTGCCACCAGGAAAAAGAAAAGCAGCCTGCAACCCTGCAGCTCTTCCTGGTGAGCTGTGGAAATTCATAATCTCTGTTTGACCAAATGACCTGAAATCTAAGAGAGCTGAAGTTGCTTCTTCAAGTGTACTTTCTTTGGAATATAATGGCTATCCTTTGTTAATTCAAAAGCCACCTTTTTGGGAAGAAATGTGGGGGTTTTAAGACTACCGTTAAATAGTGGATGAGAGTTTGCTGTGTGCTGTTGGAAAACATTTACTCACAGCATCAGAATTTATGCAGAGTATGTCAAACAGCAGCTGTTGTCAAAATCGCAATTGAAAGAAAACACCAAACCCATGTTTAAATGCAGGAAAATAATTTAATCTCCAATAGGTAGGTGAATGATGGGGTCATCCACACAGATTTCTTCCACAAATTTTTCTTTTTTTCCCTTTCTCTTTTCTTTTTAGATGAGGTAGGAAAAAAAAAAATAACCTGGAGGTGCTGTGTTCCCTAAAATGACACACATACATTCCCTATTCTTCTCCATTTGGCCTGAGAATGAGCACAACAGGTTTCTGAGAATTTTTGTGAGCCTGTTATTGTTGCCTATTGACCACTACTGACACTGTAGTAAACAATTCAGATTATGACAGCTGTAAGCAGTTCAAACTATCCTTTGCATAGAATCTGTGTTTAAGAGGACTGTACCCTTCATAAAGAGCCTGCTCAAAAATTCACTGGTAGGCTCCATTAATCCTACTAATGGCTTCAGTGAACCTTGTCAGTTCATGGGGTTTTAATACCCATAAGCTAAAATAATTCTGTCTAGGTCTCATGACTCTACTTACTCCAATAAATATGCACTGTAACTTGTAATACAAAAGAATATAGAGTGCTGTGGCTGCTGCTGCTGCTTGATTTCAAGTAGAGGATGACCAGAAGCAGGAAGCAAATGCTGAATAAAACCTTGGAAATACCTGTGGAGGGCAGCAGTGGCTCAGGTCATTCAGAAATGGGGCCATAATTCCCTGAAGGACTACCTTTGTTTCTAGTTAGGGAAAGCACCTTAATTTAAGGGAAGAAAAAAAAAAAGAATAGCAGAAGGAATAGCAGAGCAACACTGAGATGTTTTGGCTCTTGGGAAACCTTGTCTTTCCCCTTGGGCTCCCTGGCTGCTGCTGTGTGCTGGCTGAGCAGGCAGGATTTGGGCACCTTTTGCATTTGCCTCCAAGAAGCCACTGGAATAGCTGCTGTGGTGTCCTTCCTGCAGCTCTGGTGAAGATTGAGTGATTTTATTTTCCATAGCAGCTGAACTGCTTGAAATCTGTTCTGCTGTCAGTAAGCTTGTATGTCTTCCTTTGTTGGTAGGTGCCTAGGCAAGACTAATTTGTGTGGATGGAGAAAAAGACCGAGGCTGTATGAAGTGTGCAGATGATGTAATGTGGGTCAAACCCCTGCAGAAAGAGGTGTCAGAGATGTAAAGTTGATTTTATATGCCATAGTTGGGGGGTTATTTTGGACACAGTTCTCATTGCACAAAGTTGGGAGGAGGAGATGCCTAATTTTTAATACGAGCAGTTTACAACCATTCACAGTTAAACAGTTTATAGGATTTTTGGTAACAAAAGGTGGTCTAATTATAGAGGAAAGGAAAACAATATAGTGAGGATATTTACAATGTGTGACCTATGTGAATTATGATCTTGTTAAGTATGCAAAAATGACAAAAACCAGAACCATCCCAGTGAATGAAATGTTTAGCCTTCCTTCAATGAACTTTTAATATAGAAGATATGGAGGAGGCTAATTTTTTCCCTTTAACATCAAAAGAAGCCTGCACTTTGGGTGAACCTGTACTTTCTTAAGATTCAGTGCACTAGACTTCAAACTGGAAAAAAAATGACAATATTTTTTCTTTACAACTAGCCCACACTAGAGTGTTTAGTTTCTGTCAGTAAATCACATGCCAGGGTTTCTACTGCCCTCTTAAATCAACTGAAGGTGTGATTCCTTTCCCTGTGATTTTTGTTTAACTTCCCTTTTGTAGTTGATCTTAATTGTTCTTATTTGCAGGCTTTAAATGTTGATGGACTGTGTCATTTATAACCCTTTTTCATTGCACAATTACCTTCATAGGGAAATTTCATACATGTTTTCATTGGGCTTTGGTGGCATTTTTGTTTTATGTATGTAAGTGAAACTGGCAATAAAAATTAGTATGCAGAAGTAGGGTCTTCTGATTAAAACAATGTTTTAAAAATCTGGTTACACTATAGATAGAAACATTTCAAAATGTTTTGCAAACCTACTCCGAAACTGTGCAAGCACAGATTGCCAAATGTAAAGTCCCCAGTGAGTGAAATTTTGTGGTTTTCTCCTGGACAAAAGCAACCAACCGTGAATTTTGTCCCAGACTAACACTTCATGTAATCTCAGTTGCAGTATTTCTACCCTTTGCACCTTCTTATTGCTGTTTTAGTGGGAGGAGTTGTACCCTGTACAAACTGAGGTGCAAAGAAACCTCCTGTCCCCCGTTAGAGTGTCATCCTGTGAAGATAAGTGATTTTTACCCCAAGATGTCCCATCCCTGCCATGAAGCTGTTCCTGAACTAACAAGGCAACAGGGCTGGGACATGGTGATGGAGAGAGGGGAATGGAGTTTGCTACAGTGCAGTGATAGTCGCATGTAATGGAGCTTCAGGTAGCTTTACTTGTGCTCAGCTCAAATGCATACAGAACGCTGCCCAAGTCAGCATGTGGCAGGACACAGGGGGCAGAAATGTAGAACAAAGTAAATTAGATTTAACCCACAGGGTAGTTCATGACCACCTTGATGCTGCTGACTCTAAGATTAAAACAGGTGTGGAAGTCCAGAACCAATGGTTTGTTCTAATTATTTTCACTAGCAGGTCAAAAAGACCACTTCGTAAAGTTGATCTGCCCTTTTTGGAAGGATGTGAGATAGGTAAGCATGGCAGTCTGTCGAGTTTTTTGGCCATGTCCGCTCCATGCAATTTTTGAATCCGAGACT
Source organism: Aleadryas rufinucha (assembly GCA_013397815.1). Lineage (NCBI taxonomy): Eukaryota > Metazoa > Chordata > Aves > Passeriformes > Aleadryas > Aleadryas rufinucha. Next base: position 506,655 of record VZTH01000702.1, read on the forward strand.
TTCGGGCGTAAAAAGCAGATCATGTGAAAGCTCCAGCACTTGAACTAGGGTGTTGTAACTAGTGCAAATTTGCCTTCCTTGCTGAGGGTTGATAACATCAACAACTCATCTCTGGGAACAAGATGATCCTCTTCCCCTCTTGGAAAGATGCAGCTCAACAGTTTGAAGTTAGAAAAACATGAACTAATTTGGGTTTAGCTAATTTATGGCTGTACAAGAACAGAATTTTCTCATCTTAGTTATTCTTTGCTGTACTTCTGAGAAGCCTGTTCCAACCCTTTCTCCGTGTTTTGGCCAGGATGGCATTAACTAACTCTTAGTGTTCTCTTATGTTTCTTGTTTTCTGGTTTTTAGGAAAGAAGGAAGGTAGATCGCATGTTTTCTCCTTTTCTTTTTCTCCTTCCACTTCCAACTTTTCAATATACTGACTGATTTCAACCAATCCCAATTCAAAGCACAAATATCAGAGTTATATCATTCTCTTTTGTTGCATTTTAAATTTTAAATTAATAGAGAAAAGGAGGATTCTTTAACTTATAATGTTCACAAAAAACCTTGAGCTTTGTGTTTGTATATTTCTCATGGCTGCTGTTACAGCTCTAGAATGAGCAATATCTTTTGGGTGGCTGCTCCAAATGAAATCCTCACCAAACTCTCTTTGAGGAGGTTCTGTGCACTGCCTGAGAATAAATCAGATTTGTAAACATTGTGATTTTGATGCTGGGTTTCCAGTGTAAGTACCATTGGTGGCAGAAGTCCAGTACAAAAAAAGCAGAAATAGACTATGTAGGCTGTACATTATAAATGTTTATATCCCACTACTTCTCATGTATTTAACAGAGTAACCTCTGACAGTAATTTGGAAGAATGTATCCAAACTCACAGAGATGTCTTCGGTGGTGTGTGAACTAAGTGGTGATGAGGCTGCAGTGTTTTCTCTTGGGGTACGATTGCTGTCAGTAGTGCTAAAAGAGAACACTTTTTATAGGTAGCAAAACAGTGTTTCAATGCCCATTAGTGCAGTATGACACACAAAGTTAGTGTATTTTTATTGCATTAATAAATAGAGCTTTGTCCTTCTCTGGCTGTTGGCTTGTAACCTGTATCAGAAGATACACTTTAGAGCTAAAGGGGAAATTTGGGATTTGGGTGCTGCTGATGCTGAAACCGGCATTGCATTTCCTGTTGAATATTTCCAGATTTATCTGTATTTAAAAGGAAAAAGGCAAGCCAGTTGTCTGTCGGAGCAGGTTAGAGGGCAATGTGAGGAAACTCCATTTGATCTCTCAAGTCCTCCCGTTTTCTCTATTCAGTATCTTTGCTGTGTCCTGCTGTTCTCCCTTTTTCTGAGGGAAAGTGTGAGCACGTTATATGTGAAAAAACTATGCTCTGAAGATACAGCCAGTAGTGCCAAGAGTTGATAAAAGTGGAACCGACATATTTGTCTCCTAACAGCAGCTTCTTGTATGATATGCTCTCCATCCATCCTCTCATAAATTCAGAGTGTTTTGAATGAGATAGTTATAATTTATGAGCTTTTTGAAGCAGGGCAAATGCAAGAAGTTTGTCCTAGGTGTTTAGAATGGGAAGATGAGGACTGAACCACAGTTTTCTAATTTCCAGGAGTCATGTCTTGCTGGATGATCTTTTTCTTATCTTCCTTGTACTCCTGTACTTTCTATCACGTTGACATCTTTGTTTTGCAGTCTGCTGAGAGAAGGTAATGATGAGGATTACATCATATGAATTATAAAACACCATTTCACCTCAGCTAAGAGACTTTACTCTCTACATGTTGTTGTTTCCAGACTCAAGAGAACAGTTTAATTGACCAAACATGGAGATAGCCATTGTTCTGTGTTCTAAACAAACTTACCTAGACCACAAGGCTGAATTTTGTTTGACAGTAGCTAAAACAATAAAGATTGACACTATAAGAATTTGTTAGAAGGAGCTGAAGCATATCTGTTGAACTAACTTAAACCTTCAGTGCTGGCAAACAACTGTTCATCAGTAGTTCTGTCCAGAAAAATCCGTGAAGGAGTGTAATAAATCATCAAAATTAAGAGTTTTAATCAGATTTCAAATGAAAACAATAGAGGGCTCATTCACGTGTACTGCAGGGTAGAGTGATTCTCTGCAACAGTCTTTTTATAAGCGCTCTGCTATTGAACAGCATTGCCAGAATCAGTATATAGCAAACCACCAGAACATGAAAGAAGATGGTTTGTTCTGAATGCTTCATTTTATGAACTATCCAGTTCCATTTCAGTTTTAAAACTGTAGTACACATTGTAGATCTTGAAGCATTGAATGTTAAGGAAACGATTGAACATAGTTTTAAGTGTTCTCTGCCTCAAGTTCTTAATTGAGAACATAAAGGAGTTTGCCTTGAGAGTTAGGTGGAATAATTAGCCTTCCAGGTATCTTATTTTAAATGTAATGGCTTTTGCTGCCTCATATAGTGCTGGTGGGATGATATTAGGTAGAGTCCTAATGGAGAGCCTGTTATGGGACTCAAATTTATACTGCAAGATCTTGTTCTTCACCTTAGGATCTAAATTTTTGAACCATTAACACAGATTGCTTTCCCAAAATGTTGATTAGGAATTAGATTCAGAAAGATGAAGAAAGCAGTAAAACAGAGTTTAATTGTAATTCACTCTGCTGTTTCTTTATATTGCAATTTCATTGTTTCACTAGTTCTTCATCGCTATGGTCTGATAGAATAGGCAAGACCTGAATTTTAAAACTTGAATCATGATCCCTCTTGCCTCACAGCTTTCATCATTTATTTAAGGTTATGAAAAAGAGCTTGGTATTTTTTTCTTACTGTATTGCTTCAATAGCTGAAGCAAGAGAGGCAAAATGGAAAAATCCTGCTATGGCTTGTAGCATAAATACCCTATAACCTTTGAGATAGTCTAGGTGTTCAGCTTTCACCCTTTCCCCAGTTCTATTTTGAAATTGATTCCTCTGTCTTTGGTGTCTCAGTAACAATCCAGTGGCTTCCCATGTCATTCTGTAACTCAGCACAGCTGGAAGTGTGCCAGGGCTGTTGGAATCATATGCAGCTTTGTAACTCTGGCATGTGTGTCATGAGTGTTTGTCCCCCATCAGCAGTTTCACATCCCAGCACCAAGAGGTTGAATTCTTACAAGTGATTTGCAACCAAGTAGCACTTCTTGTCATTAGATCTTTGTTCTGTAGTTACAGGAGGTGAAGCAGGTATATGACAACAGTGAGAGAATGTGACTGAAAACAGATAACTGGAACAATTTCTCAATTTAAGTGTGGCTGAACATTCTGTCCTGTTTACTTATAAAAGGAAGAGTGGTCTTGCTGCATCTGTGACATGCTGAAAACTAGAATGCTGCTGTGTGTGCACTGCTAGGTGGGGAGGTTTCCACAGTACAGCAGACATATGGAAAACCCTTCCCAGGATGGCAGTCATGCTGCTGCAAACATGCTTGGGAAAGTAGAGGCTGCCAGAGCAGGCTATTGCTGGTTTTAAGGTTTTGAATATTGCTGCTTTTGTCTTTACAATAATGCTGTAATAGGTTATGAGGGAGTAGAAGAGGGGAAGCCACATTCTCTACGAAGGTTATGGCTAGAGGAATTAATACACCATGGAGGTAGTAACATGCTTAACTATTTTTTTTTTTTTTAATGTAGGCACACAAGTGATTACAGTAACTCTTACCCAGCCCTTCTTTGAAGATGACAGAAGTTGTTTATTTTCTTACATTTGCTCAGAACAAAATTTAAATACCACTATATATCTCCTTCTAATAGCTTTTGAATGTGTTGGCAGATACATGCTACAATTCCACTGTGGAGTTAAAACCTCAATGATAATAGATTTTCAGAAACTTTATGCAGCTTTTGGGATTGGGGGATTTTTGCCTCTGCAGAGTAAGTGAGAGGGAGAACTGTGGAGTTTCCCTTTATTTCTCAGTTGGTTGATGTGGATGGAGCTCAGACAAGGCTGTTTCTGCCTGGCCAGTAACAGGCATAGGGTTGCATATTTAAAGCAATGGGGTGTCCTGGGATATGTGTGAAAACTGAGGATAGCGTACATGGGATTTACAGTGCATTCATTGACACCGGCAGGGAAGAGTCTGAGGACAGCAGAGGTAGTACTGTGAAACACTGGAGACAGAAAGTGTAAGTGACATACAGCAAATCTAATGGAAATTGGTTTGGCTTTTCATTGTGCACATAAAACAGTCTAACCCAAAACTCAGCTTAGAAGATCAGGTTGTGGGTTCAGGTCAGATAAATTTTACTCTAGAAAGACCACTCTATAAGTACTGAGGAGGTTCTTTTGAGAGGTGATGATGAATGAATGAATGTGCAGTTTGGTATTTAGTGAATTTCAAGGGCTATGAAATTCTGTTATTGAGGGATACAACTATGCTGCCCCACATTTGACACAGAACTTGGAAACAAATCATGGCTCTTCCTATATAATTGCTGGAGGTCTGCAAAGTGAGATTACTGCTTAATGTATTTCTTAATTTGATAATAGGGCTATCACTTTTCAATTTACATTTCTCTCATTCGAGTTATTGTAGAATCTGTAGATTACAATTACTTGCTAGATTGATGCTGTTTAATTAGTTTTGTAAAAAAAGAATTTGCAGAACAGCCTCTTGACAACTGCTAGAGTATGGTTACAGAAGAGCTGAATCCATTAGGTTTAGCCTGGGTTTATGAGAGTTCATGGGGGTAAGGAGTGGTTGTTACTATGAATGTGTTTGTCAACTTCATAAAGTTTGTAATTACAACTGGCATTTCTTAGCCCGTTGATATCTGAAAAGAGATATTATTTGTGCCACTTGGAGAGTTCTGGGTAGGGGAATGTAAACCACTTGATTAAAACCTGCTGTGCTGATTGTTTTACTCTTAAGGGAAATTTACGTTCATGTTTTACTTGAGAATAGTATCTTTAAAAATGTTAACTTTCACCAGAATGCTGGATGAATTTAAATAAATAAATAAAACTAAGCTGTGATAATTATATCTTCTATTTGGCTCTTGAGTGCAACTGTTTCAGTTTAAAATGGCTACAGATGGAATTTGAGCAACTTTTAGTATTACTTATGGTAATAACTGTATCTTATTCCTTCAGAACTTTTATGCAGCTGGTTCAAATAAAATAAATGCAGATTGCCTTTAGTAGCCTTCCACCATATTAAACTACTATTAGACTTTTCTGAGACTTCTTGATGTGAAGTTCCCTTGCACCGTCATTAATATAATTGCAACAGAGAATTACTGTATTTAGTGCTCACTAAATTGTTTTAATAGGTTTGGAGTATGTGTTTGTTCTTCTTGAAAAGCCATTTGAATTTCTAAATTCCTTGGGCACCTGAAGAGAGACTTAATAGCTATATAAGTCTCCTGAGGCATGATCCCTGGCTGATAAAAAAGCACTTGCTGACTTCTGTGTTTTAAACCAGACTGCTGGGGGAGAGTTCATTTTTTAGGTGATAGGTTTGCTGGAATTTTTGTGTGTCAAAGTAGCAGGTATGGGATTACTTAAACTGGAAAGAAAGACCTTACTCATCTGTTACCATAGCTTCACTTCTGTAACATCATCTCCAGGAAATAAATGTTTGTATTATTTTGTCCTGTGTTGCGTAATACAACCGAATAAAAGCTATAAATTTACTTTAATACTATAATGGTCATCTTGAGTCCATTACAACGCAGCCGGAAAATGTGAAGTTGTAATGCTAGTGGATGAGGATAGGGGAGTGAACAAAGGTATCTGTGAGTCAAAGACAGTAGGTTTTGTTGTTGTTTCCTTCTGTGGCTTGTACAGCAAATGTCTAATTGTCTTACCTTGTGTCCTTTTAATGACTCTCTGCCCTGATTCAATGTGGAGTCTTGAGCTCTAATGTAGAGAAATGTTTTTGAAAGAAATGCTGGTGAGAAAGTTGTAATGCTTTGTTTGAGAATGTCCTACTTTGGAAATGTAGATTGTTTTAACCTCACGTACCATATAATGTATTTATGTAACTATATTTTTTTCTTAGAGATGAAAGCAGTTCCTTTATACGCACAGTGAGAAGCATCATGTTGTCTGTGATGTGGCTCTTAGTTCCATTAAATTACATCTATGTAGTTTATAATGTGCATTTCTCTGTAATCTGTGTAGAACAGAGTTTTCATCTCCTCCTAAGAATATGCTGTACAGACAGTGGGTTATCTCTTCATCCTGATTCTTAAAAATGAAGTCTGTTGAGCACCCTAAAAGGTTTTCTCATTCCTAAGGAGAACAGATGGTGTTTGTAGAACTGGTTGTGTTTGTTCATTGATGAAGTCTCCACTTCAGGTATTTGAGGTATTTATTTTAAAAGAAACCTCATATAAAGGAGGAAAACTATTTCATGTAATATTACCTCTGCATGACTTTGGAGAAAGGTTAATGAAGTTCTTTCATATTTAAAACTTACTAAATACATGTGTATACATATATAAGTTATGGAAGAACTACAGAGAATTTTTTTTTCTCAATAGTCTTTTGCATTACTCTGGAATTCAGAGTTTTGGCTACAGTTTTGAGACTTATATAGGACCTTAGCATGTGAACTCTAAAAGAAAATAAATCTAGGAATATAAAGGGGAAAGGAGGAGGAAGAGTGTGAAAAAAAGTCCAGGAAAAAAAAAATCACCAGCTGCATAAAGTAGTATTTGCCATTCTCTGCTAATACAACACAGAATGTTGTCATTTATTCCCTGAAAGATGTTTTTGTGAAGAAGTTAGCTCTGGAACATACTCTAGCCATCAGTAGGTCTGTATCATATATATGCTTTTTGAAATGTAACAAAGAAAAATGTGTGATCACATGAACAGTCTTCATCTCTCATTGCTGAGTTCATTAAAACTTTTTTTTTTTTGCTCCAAAGTGTTAAAATTCATGTTTCCAAAGCTGATTAACAAAGCACCTAAGTCTTATCTTGTCAAAACATCATCACCAGCTTCCATTGCTAGTCCCATGAAAACTGGAAGTGCCTTTTTTCTGGTGCTCCATCAGTTGTATTTCTGTTGATTGTTAGTGCAGTCAAATTAGTATGTATTTTTAAAGGTATTAAAAATTATTGAAATACCTCATTGCTGTCTCCCTGTCTTGATGATGTCTTTGTCTTCATCCTTCTTCTAAAATAATATGCAGTAATCATGTTTAATGCATCTAAAACATGCTGTCACCATGGAGACATCCTTGCTCATGGTCTCTGGGGAGTTCCTCTGCTTTGGTGCTCTTCAGTCTCTCAGACAATGTCCAGTGCAAACAGAGATTGGTGGAACATACCCATTTGCAGCTATTGTCATGATGAAAAGAAACAAGCTGGAATGAGCTATTGTTTATATGGCATATTTTGGCTATGTGGAAGTTAGGCCTGTGTCATACAGATGTGGAGCAGGACATAGATAGCAACATGTCTAATGGAAATCAGATCGATGGCCCTAATAGTGAAAATTGAAATGACCTTTATGAGAAGAACATAGAAGCAATCATAGTTAAAACACTTTATTCATCCAGGGTGTGTGGTCTTGTGACTTCCACAGCCGTTTGCTTTCTGAGCCACTGGTAAAGCAATGCAAAGTGGGACCATTCCGGATACATCTGTCCTCTGGTTTTATGTGAAACAGTTGCGATCTGATTGTTTGTTGACAGCAGGTATTTCCATCTTTGCAGTGATTCATGAAACCCTGCAGTTCCCTACTGAGAGCCTTGAGACAAACCATTTAAACTCAAAAATGCTTTGCTGAAAGATGTCATAATCCTGTACTGAAAGGGGTAAGGCCATGCCAGGAGTTTAGGCAGCTGTGACATGCTATCCTGAACCAAGTGGAGGGAATATATGGACTCTATTCCAAAGAAGTAGTTCTGTTGAATACATAGGAAGTGGAAAATTAGTGGAAAGTATGAAAATGGAACAGAACACTTTGTGCATGAATCAAGGTCATGATAGCTGATGAGCTCACAAGATATATGGGCATACTCATATATCCCAGGGCTTGCATTAGCCCACTGTTGTCTCACATGATCATTTTCTCGATGTTATTTTTTTGGGCTGCTGGTTTCCTGTTCTTTAATAATGTCATGCTGCCATTTTCTTGCAAGTTTTCATCTGCATCACCTTTCACTTAGCACAAACATAAGCAGACATTAAAAAATTTAACTTTCATCTTAGTTGAAACTTTGAATTCTGACACAGAAGGAAGCTTGTTCTCAGAGGCACTGCCACCCTTGTCCTCTCTTAGCCACACTGTATTGTGTATCAAAGGTCTTGTTTTTGCCTCATGAACTTTTCACAGAGCAAATTACCATTTATCTGAGGTTTCATAAGGTACAGTTCTTGCACACTTCATTTTATTCTGGCTGATAAACTCACTAACGACAAATTAATTGCTTTCATTTTTGACTGCTTTGCTGGAGAGTTCTGACCCCAGAGTCATTTTGCGTGACAGCAGTAGTATTTTGAAAAGTAAAATCTCTGCTCTGTTTCTGTAACTGTGGCCCAGTGCAGTCTACCTATTTTTCCCAGTGGCAGCTATTTCAAGAGTTGAACTTTCACTACACTGTTAGCAATGTGCTGCGGTGCCGCCAGGCTTGCGGGCAGTGGAAGGCAGTGCCTGATTTCCCAGGACAGCCTATGTCTGCCACTGCTGCTGTGATTATTTCAGAGTGTGGGAGCATCTGATAAGAGTGTTCTATAACTTCATCTTCTGTGTTCTGCTGCCAGTGCCATCATCATGGCCTAACAGCCCCAAAGATGAGTGCAATGCGTTACAAGGATTTTAAAAATAAATATTGGGAGTCCTATTTGCACCTAGTTGTTAACCAGATAAACTTAGTTCTTCTAACACTATTTTCACTTTGGTATCTGTTAATCTAAGTTATTTGATCTCAAGTTCTCCACTGTTTGCCCTCTTATCATGTACGTTACTCCTCAAAGGTAGTAAGATTAAGCTGTGTGAAGAAAGGTTGCAAGATCAAGCCATTTGTTCTTCTAAGTTTATGCCAGAGGCTACAGCATATAAAACAAATCAATCTTAATAACTATCTAAATTACCTGGAAAATGGTTTTGTAAATTCCTGTGCCTTTCTTATATCTCTTATTTTCTGAGTTCATTTTGGTTTTAGTAGTATTGCTTATTCTCTCATGTACTAGGCAGGAAACAGCAAGAAAGATGGAAACAGTCTGACAAGCAGAAATTTACTCCTATCTGTAGCATGCTAGAAATGAAATTTGCATAATACATTCATTCCAAACTGGTGATGGGGAAAGTATCGAAGTACAAACAGTTTTTTCCATAATTTGTTCTGTAGACTGAGTTGGTATGGTGTACTCTGAGATTCCCAGAAGTCACAAAGAATGAAGGATAAAATCTTATGCTTCAAATTTAGTTTTACGAGTTAAACTTGGCTTTGCAAAATTATTTCCCCCCATTTGTGTTCTTATCCTAGGCTCCAGCTTTTGTATACTGTTACTGTACATTTTGTTCCTGTCTATCATTTTGTCTGGTTTATCTCTAAGGTCTCAAAAGACTGGCTGCTCATCTGAACAGGCGAGCTGCTCTCTGTCCTGGCACTGCTTGAGAGTTCAAATGTCTGGCTTGTCTTTTGGTGGAACAACCTGTTTGTTTGGCAGGTCAAATACAGACCTGAATTTTGTTATTGGAGATGATTTTTTGTGATCTTCAGATTTCCTCTGAAGTTAAATTGCTGCATAGCTGTTATAAGCAGGTTGGAGCAGGGAGAATGAGACAGACAGAGAACATGCCAGAATGGGTAAAATAAACAAGAGTTATTAGCAGTTCTCACATACAGCAGTATTTTCTGGTTAAGCTTGGAGCCAAATGCCAGTAGCTCATGGGGTCCATGAAGTTCAGGCATAGTGAGAGTGCAGCAGTCACGCTGAATGTACCAATTCCTGAAAGTGGGATTTCTCCCAGAAGCAGTCATGAGATGTGGCTGGGGGGAAGGGGGAAGAAATGCTGCTGTTTATCCAGTGAAGTAAAAAGTTCTGTATGGTGTGGCCTGATATTGCTGAGAACGTGGAAAACCTCCATGTTATTCACCATGAGAAGAGTTGAATAATTTACTGCCACCTGGAAAATGCAAGTCTTTTGAGACTGGTGTTTCCAGGAGTTCTGTTTGTTTCAGTAGGCTGGCATTCCTAACTTAAAATTTCTTCATGCTCTTGAGCTAGTTTTAGGAGCTGTATGCATTTTAAAGATGATTTTAAAATAAGTTGTTAAAAGATACAACTAAACTAGCTGTTTAAAACCTTCTTTATTTACTGAAGAAATGATTTTTGGAAAACAGAAATCTTTCTTTGCTACAGATTTGACTGGCTGACTTAAGTGATATGTTGAAGTTGAGTTCTTTTCTGAAGAATGTGCCATAATTTTGGAATTACAGATATAGTATAGTCCCTAGTTAAATCTCATCATGCAGCTAAAAATCCCATTCAAATAACTTCCATATTAGTTTGATTTATTTTTTTCCCTGTGTTTTCTTTCATTATTTCATTTCAGTCATCCTTTCCATATGTAGGTGGATTGTGGTAAATTCTGTTCTGTGGCAAATTATTTGGGAACATCATTAAAGCTTTAAAAACAGCAGGACTTATATTAAAAGGAGTTCAGCTGATCCTGATATTGCAGAAGTAACAGTGCAGCTGATTGTGACGACAAAGTAATCATGAGATGAGATCAGAAAATATGTGCCTCTAAGAACTGGCTGTCCTTTTGATCTGAAGTGATGCTGTTTTTCAACTCTGTGCTTCAAAGAATGTGTCCAATGGTGTGTATGGTAGCTGAAATTGTGGCTCTTACAAAAAACAATCTTAAGGAGTAATCAAAAAGTTGAAGGAAATTTGGAAAAATGGAACAGGAAATAGATGCTGATGGTGCCAGAGGCTGGCACCCACTAAGCTGGGAAATTCTGAACTGGGAAGGATTTAGTTTTCCCTTTCAGAGGTTGGCACTGATTAAATAGGTAAGATGCAAAGTTACCTGGCAGGTTATTCTCTCCACTCTTGTTTCAAAGTAAAGGAAAGGGCTTAAAGAAATGCTTAGAAGAGCAGAAGAAAGAAAGGTTATGCTAGATAGTATCTCCTTCTGTGTTTATGTTGTCAAGATGCCCTTGTTTTATCATTAAGGCTTTTTGTTTATGATAGTTTTGTTTATGATAGTTCCTTCTTCTGTACCTGTTCAGAAGATAACTTAAACCAGGAAACTACCAAGATCTGTAAAGAAATTGTGGCAAGACCTCTCAATGAACTTCCATTTTCTATTTCAAAAGTGGTTTTAATTATATCCTTTCCACATCTAAACCATTTGGACTGGCACTTTTTGTGCTCAATGTCAGCTTTTGGACACATTCTTTGTGATTTTTAGTAAAAAGTTTCATGTGTTTTTTAAAGAAAATTAGGAAAAACTGTGTTTCCCTAGTGTCAAAGAAATGATACCCATTTCATTCAGATGATCCATATCTCTGCTTTGGAGCAAGTTTTAGAACTTAAGAGAGGGGAAAGTGGATTCTTTTTAGTAAAAACTGTTCAAATTTGGCAAGGTTACAATCTCTGGCAATTGTTCATTATTTTAGTGTAGTAGATATTTGTAATGAGACTGTAAAGAAGAAAAAGTTTCTAAGAATTCTTTGAGTTTTTTGAAGGCTGTTTGTTGAAGACTTTGAAAGATGACTTCCTTGCAACTCTTTTGATAGGCTGCTGAAGTCTCTTGGAAGGGAGACCTGAAAGCTTTCTCTCTTGTTTCTCTGACCAAAAAAGAGAGTGAGCACAAACTGCCTTTAGGGACTGCTGACAGGTGAGGAGAGAAGGAGAGGAGGCAAAGCTTTTCAAGACTGGGTTTAAAGGAGAAGAGAGGTCCAAGGAAACAGGCCAAGGTTTGAATTTAGCATACTGCTTTTCAAGTCATGGTCTGTGAGATTTGTAGGCCCACAGCTTCCAAACTCTTTACAGTCTTGATAGGTGCAACTTGCAAAGTTGGCTTCAAATATTTAGGACTGATTTTTTGTTCGATTGATTTCCACATTTATCAAACTAGGGTATACCTATATATGTGTGTGTGTATGTGTGCGTGTGTGTATGTAGGTATAATTATTTGTTTTTATTAGTAGTACCTAAATAGGACGAAGAAAGAAAGTATTTTTCATTTAAAAATACAAAACAGATGAACTAACATTTTCTGTTCAGTTTACCTACAGAAGGGCTTAGAACACAGATTATCTCTAATTAGTAACACAGTGTTTTCTAAGCGAAATTAAAATTTATTTTTAAAAACCCAACACAGACAAAAAACTCTGAACCTGGTTTCAAATGTTCATTTTGTATTACTAGTATCAGTATCAAAACTGATTTAGAATTCTGTCTGATAGTTGATTTTTCTGGTCCTTAGAATCTTTCCTCCTGTTTTGTATGTGTACAAAGAAAAATGTATAGAATATGATGGTATTGCTAGCCTCTGTGTGCCTCATTTAGTAACTGTAAGGTCATCAAAGATGGTTGGGTGGGGTTTTTTCCCCCCCCACTATAGCATCAGTCATCGGAAAAAGAGCTCTTAGACTGAGAGGTCAGTTGACACAAGGAACACATAAATGATTTGTGTATCTGTTGTGTCATGAAATCTATTCACATTTAATTGTGCATACTCAGTGAGAAACATTGCTTAGCAAAGAATTTCTGAGCAATACACAAGCTGATTAAAAGAACAATCAGCAGTGCATTTTTCAAAGTCTTCTAAAGATATTTGATTCCTCTGAATTTACATTGAACTCATTGCTTGAAGGTATTTTTTTCAGTCAGTGTAAGAACACTTCAGGATTTTGTGGCAGATGAAAGTTTATAACATAAACCATAAATCTCTCTACACACACCCACACCCTCCAATATAAAATAAATGAAACCCGAAGGTTAGATGCAATAACATCCATTACTTATGCAGACGTATCCATAACAACCAGTACTTACCTCAGTGCTTTCTGCTTGAGGATGATGAGCCCATATATACACTGGTTTTTCTCATCAAGGCATACTATATCCCCTGTGTTTTCATAAAACACTGTAATTGGAAATAGTCTGACAGAAGCCTTCCAAGTCTTCATCTTGGCAATGAATCTGGCTGCAAAGTGATTCTAGTTGTACGAAGCATTTGAAACTGTTTATCTCTCACTGCTGGTATTCACTGATATGTTTGTATTTCTTCAGTGTCTCCTCCAGGCCTATAAAATTCTCTGCAGTGCTTCAGTGGACATTTTGCCAGGAATATGACAGCAAACTCAAACTGAGTGCTTCTTTTTGTTTTCAGGGTGGTAGAGGTGGTTTTAGGTGTCATCCTCCCCACCCACCCTGATCACTCTGTTTTAGTGGCTCCAAGCACTTGTGGGTGATTGAATATTTGGATTCATGCAGTGAGTAGAGTTACATACATTCTCTTCTGTTTTCTCCTCAGTGTTGTATACCTTACAGCCTGAATTCTTTGTTTATTTGGTACACCGATGCAGCCACAGAGCTGTGGTCAACGGTTCTATGTCCAGTTTGAGGCTGCTGGTGGGTGGTGTCCCTCAGGGCTCTGTCCTGGAAGTGGTGCTCTTTAATATATCAATGACGGAGAGTGTGATCAAGCGCGCCCTCAGCAAGTTTGCAGATGACATGAAGCTGAATGGCACAGCCATTCTCTCTTCTCAGCCTGGAGAAGGGAAAACTCCAGGGAGACCTCACTGCAGCCTTCCACTAGTGGTAAGAATGAAGGCAAATGGCACTTTGTTTCTGTTGGAACTGTGGGGGAAAAAGTGTGTTTATGGTGAAGATTTTGAAGTATAGTTATGCTCACATCTCACTGTCTGTAGATAATTAATTGCACCAGCAAATACAATGTAGCCTAAGGAATCTTCTTTAATTTTATGCACAGCAAGGAGAAGAAGGTTTGAAGTGCAAAAAAGTAAAAATAAATGTGAATTGAGCAAAGAAATGAGGACTGTTATGCAGTCTGTGACTGAGCTGAAAATTGACCTTGAGGCTTTTGATCCTAGCCAGTACAGAATATTCACTCTCTTATTTAAAACTGGGACCAAAATTAACTTTGATACTTAATAATTTTCTTTAAAATAAGCTTTATCATTATTGATAGTGGGCTAAAAATACTTACTATGCAATGCTTTTTCAAGTTGCTTCATGACAGTTCTTTTTGATATTGGCTTTAAACCTGGAGGAAAGAAGCTGGTCCTTTTATACCTGAACAGAAAACAAGACCTAGGACACATTGCTTGTGCTGGAGACCAGGACTGTGTCCAGACTTACTGTAAGAAGCAGAAAAGGATAGAATCATAGAATATGCTGAGTTGGAAGGGACCCATCAGGATCATCCAGTCCAACTCCTGGCCCTGCTTGACTTCTTAGGGGTCCTGTCTTGCAGAAACATGGCATAGCTTCTTACTGTCTCCATGTTCACCATTCCAGACGATGTGCTAGCTGGTAGGCTCCCTTCTTTGTTCATGTTGAACATAAATGGATTATAAGAACAGTGGGTTTTTGCAATGGCATCCGTTCAGATTTCATAACATGCTCTTCCTCTCATGTGCAGAGCCCAAGCAGGTCTCAGTGAAACCACTAAGCAATAATTGCAGCTATTGATTATTGTTTGCCAGAGAATCCTGAAGTTCCTTTACTGGTCATGGGAGAGATACTACAATGTTCCTTTCCCCTTCCACTCCAAACCTGCTCTCAAATAACCAGGTCTGATGAACAGCAGAGAGGTAATTTGCATGGGCAACACATGAGAGGAACTATAGCTGCTGTTGAGTAATAGAAAAAATAGTCTGATTTTCTTTTTGGTAAATTAGGTGATCAACTGGAGATGAAGAGCCATTGATTTCATATGAGAAAAGAAACTGATTAGCAAAGACCTTTTTCATGCCAGTTTGAGGAAGAGCTAGTTTGTGGGTTCCCCAGACCTCTAGTTAGCATGCTCATCCTTTTGACAAATACCTCAAACTCTACCCCCACTGTTAACTTGACATGCATTAATAGCAACGGGGAGATGAGGTCTGGAAATGTACTTCAACTCCGATTTTTGACTTAATTCAAAAACACCACGTAGGGGTCCAAGAAACAGTTAAAACCTTTTATTAAGAGCTGAATTTTTTCCTCATGGGTCTTGGTGGCTTGATCTGTTAATTAAATAGTTCATACAGGTCTTTTCCATCTCTTATAAAAGAACCTAAATTTGAAGCAGCTATTTTACAGCTGTCTAGTGTTCCCAGGAAAGCCTCGCTACTGTCTGAAGCTGTTCAAAAGTGCATTGAAAAGAATTTATGATCTTGGTTCCTTTGTAGCTGGAGTGGCTTTTAATATTGCAAAACATACTGATTTATAATCTTAACTGGTAGCTGCAGAGAGAAGGCCATTTATTGCATGGACATGGAGAATGGACTATTGTATTTCCAGCAGACACTACCTCAGGCTGCAACATGACTGTAGTGCAGTCTGCCTTCTGCCATCCATCCCTGTCCCAGTCCACTGATGATTTATACTGATGGATGTTAGAGCATGTTGTACCTTCCTCTGCCTTCCTTCCACAGTCCACCGGATTTCTTTCCATTGAAGTCACATTGCAAAGGGTTGTCAGAGTACTTGGGTGTCATCCTGTATTGGAATGATATGCCTGTACTTTCACACTGGGAAGTTGGTCTTTACCCCAGTGATACAACAGTAGAAAAACTTAATTTTGACTGCTCATAGTAAATTTCTGCTTATCATGGCAATGAAGAGAGCATTTCTGACAGCTGTCAGTGTGGTACATTTCATTAATGATCAATTTATTAAAGTTTTTTTCCAAGTGTGCAAGGAAGAAAAAGGGAAACCTAGTTAGGAAAAGATATAAGCAATTACCTCATCAAACTGGTAAGCTTGGCTGCTGAGCTGATGTAGTGGACAGCCTCTGGTAAGGAGTGTCTTAAGCTTTTTACGATTCAACAAAATTGTAGGACTCCATTGCCTCTTTCAAAATAAAAACAAGAAACCTTCAACCCCAGGATTGTACATTAGTACTTGGCATGGGCAAATTTCAACTAGCGAGAAAAGAAATCATCTTTATATACTTTTATTTGTTTGTTTTGATTTCAACTCCCTTCTCCTCCCCAGAAAGAATAAAAACAAAAGAGAAGTTATTGATGTTTCTGGCTTCAAGGGTGGTGCTGACATGGGAACCCTCGAACAATATGCAGCTTCTTCTTTGTTAGGGGGTTTTTCTAACCATCTTGTCTGCAGTTCATTGCCAGACAATCTCAGTCTCCTGCTGAGGTGGTTTGTTTAAGGTGTTTATTTTTGTACTCTTTAATTCATGCCACCTTCCCCACGGCTTTCTGTCATAGAAGATGTTTGTCTTCATTTTGACTAGGCTATTAGGTGGTCTACTGACTGCAGTGGAAAACTTTAGAGCTAGAATAAATTATGGAGGAGTTACAAGGCATTTCTCTGCTTCTCACTGCAAATCAACCACTCTGTAGAGCAAGGGGTGAGCACACTGATGCTGCATTAAGGAATGAATATTAGAACTTGCTAAAACCCAAACTGAATGGAGAGGGAGATAATTCACATAGCCTTAGTAGATGTATTTAGAGACAGGAGTAGGGAATAGAAAAGGCTTATTGGAGAGACAGGGAAAATGCTTTGGAGGAGGGGAGCATTATTGTTGGTGATCCTAATTTCTCTTGTAACCCAACCACCGTACTTGCACACCATCTTAGTCCTGAATATAAAAAGATTTCAAAGCAATTTTAGTTAAATAGTGTGAACTAATCCTGGCAGGAATGCAGTTATATTGTCCTGATGCTAGTCTGCAGGTGTCTGTTGAACCAGGAGAAGTATTTTGTTGCCACTTGGGTTCTTTTATTTTTTGTTTAGAAACAGGAAACCAAAGAAGCTCTTCCTCTGAACAAATACCCTTTAACAGGCCACACCTTTTTAAATAAGCCTTCAATGGAAATGTTTTAAAGGGTTTTGTTAAACTTCTAAAAGTATTTCTTGAGAAGAGTGAAATAGACTAAAAATAGGAAGCACCTGCTGTTGCAAGTAGTAACATACTTGGAAAGGTGATGTTATTTTTCTGATGTTATGTGCAATTTCACTTATAAGGTCATTATTGGAGTATGGGGTTTTTTAAAGTTGAAAGAGTTTTTCTATAGACTGACAGTCTTTTGGGGCCAAATCATTTAATGTTCTTTAGAGAATTTTACAAAATTGTGTTTAAAAATAACTCCAACTGAATAAGTAACAGCATAGCTGAGTAAATACTGAGACAAATTAATCGGAGTTTAAATTGTCCTTAAATTTGGCATCAGAACCTGTATCTACTGTCTCCCTTGTATCATATCCCTTAATTTTGGTAAATGTATGTTGTGCTTTTTGCTTCATACTTGGGTGTTGATCAGAGGAGGAACGGTACAGAATAAAAATTGTATTAAGATTTATTGCTAAAATAATGGGTAATGCTATCAACTCCTAATGGTTAATTAATTGCTGTTTAGTAGTAACAATAGTAGAATTTAGACGGTACTATACCATCACTTTAGGAAGTAATTTTCTTTGTCAGCAGCTAACTGTAAAATTAGCAGATGGATTGTTTAGAAGACTGTGCATCTTTTTTTGAGTTATCCTGAAAGGTGTGCATATATACAGTAGATATTTTAGTATCATGATCTGAGAAGGCCTTGCTTGAATGTCCTTTCCTCCCTGTTTCTAAGTTCTTCCTGATTCTAATTACTTATATGTACATATATGTAATTAGAATCAGGAAGATTCATATATACATAAGAGTCATATATACATAAGAATAGCAAAATAACTGGTGTTCTGGAAATTCTGAATAATCCATTTTTCAAATGACTACAGACTTGTAAATACAATAAACTTAACACTGTTTTGAAACAGGGTTGTACTACCTTTCGAAGTTACCCTGAGCTAGGAGTGAGGCATTGCTTGTCTGCACTATTACAGCAGAACTAAACAACATTTCAAACTCACATGCAAAAATGAGTGAACAGATTTTTTTTTTTTTAGTACATAACTCAATGCAAGGAGAAATTTTACTGCTTGTAGGAAATTTTATCTTTCATATATTTTTTCTTACCTTTACTTAATTAAAACTGATTTCTGGCATACCAGTGCATTTATTAGATTGCTTGATGCCCTGAGATGTTCTTGAGCAGAAAATGAGCTTTCTCTGCTGAGAAGCCTGCCTGATCTTGACTTGTGTGAACCCGGAGCACCGCTTTCACCTGCAGAAGGTGCAGTGCCCTTCTGTTGCTTTCTATTACATCAAACATTAAGGAAGTACAGACACTTCAGCTTACATGAATGTCAGGCAAAACTGTGGAAGCCAAAGAATGGCACGTAATTTCTTGTAAGCTTTTGTAGTGAATAGTCTTCCTGTTGTCATAATTGTAAAGACTTCTTTTTTTTATTATGGCAAGCTAGCTTTGTATTCATTGGTGTGACTATTTGGTTAATAATTCCGTATTCAAATTATATGTGAGGGCAAAGATAGTATAAGAATTTTGAATTGGTAGCTTACTGTATTTCCTATGTGTTCACACCAGGAAATATTTTTGTTTCTGTTTAGGTAGGAGTTTTGAAGGGGTTTTTTGTTGGGTTTTTTGGTTTTTTTTTCGGGGGGGAAGGTTGTTGTTGGGATTTGGGGTTTTTTTGTTTGTTTGCTTGGGGGAGTTCTGGGGTTTTTTTGTTTGTTTTGTTGGATGCTGCATGGTTTTGATTGGGATAATAAAACCAGCATGTGTAAGAACATACTATGGTCTTAGAACATCTTTGATTATTAAGCTCATCTATTCCCTTAAATCTCTGCTTAATGTCAATATTGTTAAGCTTATACAAATCTATTATTTTATTTTATTTACTTTTATTTATTTTCTATTTTAAACTGACCATTCACCTTTTGGTTTTATTTTTTCCCGTGCTTTAAGTTTTGTTTCTCAGACATTAAGGCTTAGCTCAGTCTAATCTGATTTGTGTTTTCTCTACATCAGAGCTCTAGAAATACAAAAAACTTTCTCAGTGCCTTTCCATAAAAGTGACTGGAAAGAAATGGCTACAGAGGAGTGATGCAGTTGGTATTTAAGCGGTGGATAATGTTGTAGGTTCCAAAAGGGGTGTTTTAGTGGTACTGAGTGGCAGCAAAGGCTGAGGCTGCTGCATGGCCCTTCTATGAGGGTGAACCATCGAACCTGGCGTGTTCAGCAGGGAAGCTAAAGGTGTGCATGCCCCACTTTTCATGGCAAGTGTCCTGCTCTGGCTTCCTCTGAGTCGCTTGGTCTGACCGACTGCTCTGGCTTCCCCTGAGAGGAACAGATTATTGATATTGTTGCTGTTATGGTGCCTCCCTATCACCCTTTCCATCACCACTGGCACAGAGCACCCGAGCCGCTACGGGCCCACCAGAAATTATGGGGGAGCACCGCAGCTGCCGCTGGTGCCTTGTGAGGAGAACACAGATGGTGAGAAGCGGCTCAAAACCCCTCCAGTCAGGGGAGGTTTTGAGCCTCCATCCATCCATCCATCAGGGTGAACCACCATCCATCAGGGAAGTGGAGGCAGGCTGAGGCTGTGGCATCCACCCTCAGTGGTAGAAAATGCACGGAAAACTTGAAAGTTTTCTTACCAATAAACTTGCACAGCATCCCCTGGGACGGAAAATGCCTTCTGTCATCCCTCTGCAAGCCTCAGTTCATGAGTGGTTGCACGAGGGTAAAACCTCGGCTTTACCTTTGGGCTGTATGGGTTCAGACCATTCAGGTGAGAGAGCACATGGCAGGATCCACTTTCAGTGGAGCTGTGAGGCTTCACCCATTCCCTGCTCTGCAAAATCCTGTCCTAAGAGCTGGACTGAGATAGCCAGATGTCATTCAGTGGAGGGCACCAAACCCCTTGCTACACTTGGCTTCCCAGTGGCTGGAGATACTGGAACCAATTCACTAACTTCAGTGTATGACATAATCTATTTCACCTTCTTAGTTCTAAAAATAATTTGAAATTCTCTTTCAAAAACAGATATCAAAGGTACAAAGCTCCAGAAGTTCTGCTCCACTGTTAATACTTAAGGGCAAACAAAATAGTCTTGTTGCTCAAGGTTGATGGTTAACAGCACTTAAAAATTTTCTCATATGCCACTCCCTGTTATCCCAATAACTGAGTCTTAGATTTTCAAAAGGTACTGTTTGGGGTTAACTATTTCATTTAAGTTTACTGACAGTTTGTTTGCAGAGAAATAGATTTTTCATCTCAGAGTATTGGGTTCACATTTGTGCACTATTTTCAGTGATGATATCTTCCTGTTAGAGAGAGGGACACCCCCACACCACACCCTCACTCCCTTTGGGAAATATAGTTATATGTGATACGTGGTTTTGTGTGTTTCCTGTTCCCTGCACGGTAGGCTTGTTGCTGGATTGTTTCATGGATTGTTGCTGGATTGTTTCATGTGTAGCTCTGGTGACAAATCTGGAGTTGTTCATAGTCTTGGATGAGGCATATTGGTGGTTGAAATTATTCCCGGTGAAATAAAATAATAAAATTGTGTAAGACACAGTATGTCCAAATGAATTTTGGAAAAAGACATTTCAGGAAATAAAGGTTATGTGAGCACCTGGCGTTCTAACACATCTGGTTCCCGTCCATGCTCCACCTGGCATGGTTGCTGTCTTCTGGAGCTTCTTTCGAGTAACTCTAGGTAATTATGCCATTTTCTTCTTCCTTACAAGAAATGGCTTAGTTTTGTGCACTCCCTTTTCCTATCAGCAGAAAGTGAAGGTTATGAATCCTGTCTCTTACAAGACTGCACAGTAGTAGCCCAGAAGATAAGCTGCTTATAGTAATTTTAGTGACTCACAGGAAAAGTATGTTTTGTTTCCTTCTCATACAATCCTCCCTTAAAATAAACCAAAAAATCCCTCTGCCACTGTTTGCAGAGGAGTGAAGAAACACCATATAACTGAGAGTAAAAAGCTTTCCTTTTTCATTTCTGGTAAAGAGGAAGAGGTTGAACTGGTAACATACTAGCTGTGCTGCTTATAGTGATTCATTTTAGTGTTTCCAACCAAAATTAGAGGTGGCCTGTTTCCAGTGACACTTGGAAATTTAGTGCTGTGTTGATAGTCTGAAATGGAGATCCTCTGACATTGCAAATGAAATATGTGCCACTGCAGTTCAGTTGCGGTTTAGCTGGTCATGGAGTTGGGATATAATCGTATTATTTTAACCCCTGGAGATCATTACTACTTTGGGAAATAAAACCCTCAAGCATCAGAACTGTCAAGATATATATATTTTGAAGTTTTATTTAACGTAATACTAGGTTTTATTTATTTCTGAATGTTTAGCCAGGTTTTCATTATTAAAACTAGATGAGAACAAGGGTTTGAGTATGTGAGTAATATTAATATGAAGGCCAAACACAAACCTATACATTTTCAATTTTCTTAGTAGGAAAACTAGCTGTTTTGAAATAACTGCTTCCTTTATGCTAAACTGTTTATCCTAAAATATGGTCTTAAGCATGTACTCACCTCACACTGAAAAAGCAGAGCCTTGTGGTTTATGTAAAGATTGTTCTTCTACTACTAGTTACCAAGTTTTGCCCAGAAAAGGCCAAACTTCCCAATGGATTTGCCCAAACCAGGCCTGGGTTCTCATAGAAACCCACAGAATTCAACCCTCAATCAATCAATCAATTATCAACTCTAAAAATTTATTTCCTCATAATTTTGGCAAAGTGCTAAGTGCAGGATGAATGCTCCTCATTCTTCTTTTTTTCTGTCACTTCCAGATGTACTGGGTAATGATGTGTATGACCTTAGAGGGGGGAGAAATGTGTGAACGCTGGAAATGGAGGTTTTTGACTAAATACCTAGAAATTCTGCCAGCAGGGCTGGGTCTGCGTTAGAAAGCACCCTCCACCCCTGTTTCTCCACTCTCTCCAGTCTGACAGCGCAGGGAATGACAAACGCTTTCCCCCCGACAGGCAGCCCAGTACCAGGTCACCTCCAGGGAGTCACAGCCATGCAGGCAGAGGGGTTTTGTTGGCATCAGGAGTCACCTGGGGAGGCAATACAACTCCACTGGCCAGAGAAGTCCTTTTCATCTGCTCCTGCTGTGCCCTGGCTGCGGGGCTCTTCCTATGTAGCCGTGCTGTTCCCGCTGGTGCGGAGAGCACCGAGCATAGTTGGGGCCCACAAAAGTGATTAAAGAGACCATTGTGCTGGTGTGTGTGTTTGGGGGCAGTGCTGCAGGTCGTGAAAGTGGTTTGATCATTGTTTCAGTATAGAATAATATCCTTAAATCGTGCATTAAGTTTTCTTTTAATTGATTTTGGGCACCTTCCCCAGTCTGAGTGAATGCCTTTCCACAGTACACGAGTTTTAAAAACTCTCAGGCAAAAGAGACATCATAGTGTGGTGAGGAATAAAAATGATCATTTAATTACTGAAATGGGATAATTTTAGAGATTACTAATGATATATGTTATGTCCTCTGTGCTTGACTGTTAAGTGCAAATGGACCTTTTATTTACTCTCCAGTGGCATATCATGAGGTTGTTTGACTTGAATTAAATGTTGTTAAACTCTGTGAAAATGGCATTCTAATTTTTCTCCCTGTCAAGCTTCATTAAGTATATTTGCACTTAGAAATTGCAAGCAAGATGTTAACATTTCAAATGCTTAAAAACTGAATATTTAGAAGTAAAATTAAATAGCAGCAGTGTTGGAGGTTTTTTCCTTCTCTAAGGGACCTTTCCAGCACTGCTTATTTCCTGTTGATTTGATTCATGAATATTTTGCCTATCAAATAAATGCATTAATGATTGCATTTGGTTGCAGCAATAATTGTGTGTTTCAAATAAAAACTAATTAGCATAACAAGTGGAAAAGCATCATGGCACATGAATTGTGCTTGCAGTTCATTACGTCTGAAAGATCACAAAGATGTCTTTTTGGCATTTGTTGCTCCTCAGCCAGTTACCAGCAATTTTGTTCTGTTTGAATAAAAATTAAGTAGCTGGTTTATAGCATTACTCTTTTTATGCTGAGACACAAGCTACTGAGATTGATAGTGTCTTCAATCACAGTGCACAATAATATTTTCTGAAAGAGTTAGGATTATACCATCATACACAGCTCTCTGTCTTGTAGTTGCTGCTGGAGATTTGGTTGGGTATTCAGAGGAGAAGATCATAGCAAGAGATGACTTAAAAATGGATTGATTGGGTGCCATTCCTTCTGCCAGAGGCAACTGCAGACTGTGGATGCCAGCCTGTTGTTCAGGTGTGCCAGAAGTCTGAGAGGGCCCTCATGGGCTGGGCTGTATCTCCAGTCAGCACCCCTTTAAAAGGGACCAGGAAAGCCCACACCTAGAATGTTTTATGCTACTCAGCCTCACTTATAACAAATTATTTTGGGGACAGAGAAGTGGAAAGTTTTCTTAATTTCTGGTAAGGGAAAACTCTTCTTAAGGCAGTAGAGTATCTGTTATAAGGATTTCAAGTGTAGCAAAGTAATATAGGTTCAAACAAACAGAGAAAGGCATGACTAAGTTGATCAAGTTCTGTTCTTATTTGTGTGTTATTTGTATATAATATATGGTATTGGAAAGTTATGCACACTCTCATTTTTCACTTTAATTGCCTATTTGAAGACAGCATGACAGATCCAAAGGTTGCTTTCAGCAACTGAGGAGCACTGTGGTCACTTACTATTGTGCAATAATTAACTTAATTGCAGAAATTAGAAGATTTTAAAGATTCAGGATCCTTGACTGGACTCCACACGTTCTTTCTCTTTTCTATTGTCCATATCTGAAATAACCTTTTCTTGTATATGGTTGTATTACAATTTTTTTTTTCCAATGAAAGATATGTTTCAGGTTTGCAAGTCCTTCTGTTTCTTTAGTTGGCTACTTGGTTTTTAAATTAGAAATGGAAAATGTCAAGTAATCATCTCAGTTGTGTTGCTAAAATACTTTCAGTAACTGTGCATTCAATTGGCACGTGTGCAGCCATGTAATCAGAACCCTGTTTTTCTGGACAAGATAAGGGATGGCCATTACTTTTAAAAGTTAACAGTCTGAATTAAATAGTGCAAGCTTGCAAGGATGAAACAGGATTGTTCCAGCACAGTGTTATATAAACAGTTCTATTCTGCTGTAAGATCAAAGCACAGATTTGTTTCTGTGTAGGTTATCTGAAATACCATATATTATTTTATCACCCAGCAAGATACCATTTTCTCATATGACAAAGCTCTGAGTTCTTGTGTCTCTCAGAGGTTGTGTTAAAAAATGGAATTTGATTTGTGTTAGTCTGAGTTAGTGAATGGATGCTGTTGGTTGTGGTGTTCTTGGAGGTTTTTGTGCTTTAGTGTTCAACGATTTTCTGCTTTTGAACTTCTCTGACCCCCCTTTTTATATGGTCCCTCTTGTCGTGATTTCCTCTGATTGCATCTTAGAGGTTCGGCATTCATAACACTCAGTGAAGCTAAAATGCTAGAGTGCTGTCCCTGGGATCATGGGGTCTTTCCAGTGAAGAGGCAGTTTTTACAAATTGCCATTTTCCTTGGGAACTCCACAAGGACTGCCTCACTTCCTTGGGAGGTGCACCAACATGAAGAGGCCAGTGTGTGCTAATCCAGGCTGTTAAGTCAGCAGCTGCTGCTTTGCCTTCCAGCTGCCTGTGTGTGCATTCCCAATTTATGCTTGTTGGGTTTTTTTACTGGGGCAGCCTCCATTTAAATAAACCTTCTGTTTGACATTTCCTTTTGTTAACCACTCGTCTGCATGTGTAATATGTAATTTGCAGTTATTAAGATTAATGATAACCTTTTTGTGCTTGAAGGCTTTAGGAGAAGTCCACAGTAGTTCAGCTTTTGGACTGTGATTTCTGATGCTCTACCTTGTCTTTGGACTGTGTTATTCTCCTGCTGTAATGCAGCAATTGCAATCACTCAGTTGCTGTGTGGGAAGTCCACAGACCTGGTTTGAGCAGCAGCAGAGTGCCAGCCTGGCAGAGCTGTCCCCCAGCAGGCCAAAAATGCTGCAGTTTCATTACCTTCTTGTAATACTTACGTGACCTGTGTCTTTAAGGGTTTGTTTTTTCATGGCTTCATGCACTTAAGTACAGTTTGATGGGGGGAATAAACTGTTTGCAGCTAACTGAGAAATTTTTGCAACTCTGGGATAGACCAAGCAGGCAGAATTTTGTACTAAAATGAACTCTAGCATTCACTGAAATGGTGAAAGTTGACTTAAGTACAGTGTTTTCTTGTTTGCACTTGCCTGAATGTAGTTTTCTTAGTCATCTGTTTAGAGACCTAAATCATCTATGAGAGCTTTTTGTGGAAATGTGAAAGTTTGGTATCTGATCTGTTTCACACATTTTGGTAAGTCCATCTCTGTGGCATTTAACACCTTGATCTTGGAAAGAACTTAAACTTGTGCTTAAATATTAAAGATGTTCTTGAATTCTAGATTTAAAACTCTTGCAGTATTTATCCTCCAGTGTTCTGTCTTTGAAGTGAAGAGCATAATCTCCTTTTTGAAGAGGAGGAGATTTTTTTTTCCTAATAAGGATATAATTAAGGAACTATGTTAGTATCTGTAAAGTCACAGTTGTCTGTAATTTTTTTCCTTTTTATATATAAGAAGATCCAAATAACGCTGCATTTGGAATTGATACTGTGAAATTCAGAATGGTTTCCTTGTAATGGAGGTTTTAGATGGGGAGCAATTTCCAGTAACATTGAATTTATCTATTTCTGACTTTTTAAGCTACATCCACGTAGGAACAATTGCAGACTTTTGAGAAAGCCAACAGAAATATTTGCCTTGGCATCATTAGTGAAGCGAGCTAGTTTCAAGGGAAGTGTAGGTTTTAATTAACTAGCTGAGCTGACTTATATCAGCCAGTTTCAAGGCCAAGTGAAATACAAGACAGGCACTCTGCAAACCTGCTGGTGGGCGAGCGGAACGTGTGTATGGATGTTCTAGCAAAGTCAAGTTTGAGTCTGAGGGGACCTCTGTGTTGGCAGTTTTCCCCAGTGTGAGCTTGCATGAAAAGGTGAGATTATCATAAACATCTCCAAGTGACTTGGGAGAGAGATCCTATTGTAAGTCCTTGGTCCTTGCAAATATGTACTTTAATACTTCTGAAATCCTTTGCAGGGCCATTATTTTCGTAACATTAAAGGCATTTTGTTACTCTTTTAGAGATTAAACAGAAATGGAAATAATATCCTTGGTTTGGCAAGGGAAGTTTTGCCTTTTTTGCTTTTCTTTTAACTATTTGGTGTAAGATTGGAATGGTTTACAAAAGACATGTTTTTCAAACCTAAGTCTTTTTAAGATATGGACATCTCTAAACTCTTCCCTCCAAAAAGTATATCTGCAACATCAGTGAAATGTCTTGCACTTCTTACCTCACCAGAGGCTCACTGGAGCTCACTGAGAGACCTCATTTGTTAGGCTGAAATTTATTCCCTAATAATCGCCAACACACAATTAGCATAGTACCCCCTATGACAATGATGGATAAAAGGATAATTTTCAGCCATAAAGAAGCTACTCAGGTTGCTAGTCTGTGAAACCTGTTGGAGGATTACAGCTACCAAAATTTTTGACAATCCAGTCGCTGCATTTGTAAGTGAGCAGGGATTCATGTATCCTTCTTTAGGCACCTGGACTTCTGTCAATCTTGACCTCAACCTCTGCTTTTTAAATGGTGGTTGCGTGGGGCAAAAACAGGACTGGCCAGTTCATATTCAAGATGTTGAAGAGCAGTATAATTTTTACCTCCTTTAGGTCATTATTTTTCTTCTGAGACTATCTTTAGCACTTTGCTAGTGCTAGTGACCTTTCCTGGTTCCCCTAAGAAGAAAGCTTGTGGTTGTAAAATAATGTCACTGGAATTTGTTAGCATTTTGTAAGGTGAAAAGTGGTCTTTCACAGTGTTTTAAAATCAGGGCTCTTATGAAAGTGAAGTTGCTTCCGATAACTTTCTTGTATCTTGTAGGATAAAAATGTATTGCTCTGTTATATACAATGAAGATGTGGCATGTATTTTTGTGCAGAAATATTAACGTAGAACCAAGTTATGTAATTGAAGATTGTGCTTATACAGGATGCGTATGCCTTTTTTTATTACTTACTCTCTTTAAAATACTTTGCCAGGTTAGGATTTTGCAGGGCTTTCAAGCTGCAAGTTGTTTCTGTGTAGTGAGGTGATTTAGTAATCATAGCATGCTTCAGTAGTCAGTGATTTATTTTGTTAGAACATACTCCACAGAAAATGCCTGGTTTTGTGTGAACAGTTCAAAGATGTTGTAGTGCAATTCATGGTCTCTCAGCCTTAATTATACATTCATACTACTTGTCTAGTTGTCCAGTATGAAACAGGTTGTGGATGTGAGAAATTGGAGGGGTCTAATCCTGTAGATGACTGAGTAACTCTCTCTTACGGATGTCAGCATCCACACTTCAGTCTTTTAGTAGTGAGGTGGTGGGATGCAAAACAAAATTCTGGGGTAGTTCGTATAAGATAAAAATTTTATTTTAATAACATTTCATTAAGAAAAAGAAAAAAAGAAAGGAGGGTTTTCAAAATCTAGCACCATAGTAAATGAGGAGGACATAGCTAAAAAAGCATGCACAGCATTACAGAAAGTAATTCTTCCCACTGTGGAATGAAATTAGTGGCACATAATATTTATAAGAAGAGACAAGTAATGAAGGCAGCTAATGTACAGTGGGTGGCAATTTGTTCTACCGGATTTAAAGTGGTGCTGCAAAACCAATGAAGTAGTGAGTCTTGGGTAGCCCTTGTTAATTCAGGAAGTGAGGGTAACTAGTTAATGTAATGTTAATCAACCAGTCCCCTCAAGTTCTGGAGTAGTTTTTGTGTGCATGCTGGATATTTTTCTTACAAGAAAGGGAACTCAGATCAGCCCTAGGTTATATTGCTTAAATATTTTCAAGAAAAAAATTGTCATCTGTGAGTGTTTAATCCATTATAGGTGTGTGTGTTTGGAAACTATTTAGGCTATTTTTGGCTGACTTTGACCAGTCTATACGAGTTTGAAGAAGCATTGACTAAACATGTAACGTTATACAGGGCCATTTTGGTGAGATTGACAACAGATTTTTGTCTCCCCTACTCCTTGTTCCCATGTCAGATTAAGTGAGAGCATTGGCTGATGCATAACATCCTGGTCAGTGGGGCAGCACATGTTCAAAGACATGCTTTGGGCAGCATGTGTGGTATTAGAAAACATCACTAGTGTCTGTATGAATGTGCTTAGGCGTGAGAAAAGCAGAATGCTGGAAGTCCAGGCTTGAAGGTTCAGCATCAGGGAATACTGCTACTTAATACCACTGTAGCTGTACTTGCTATTCCTTAAAACAGAAAGAAAAAAATGCTAATTACTGTATTTTTTTTGTAGCAAGTCTGAGGGGGTTGTGATCTTTTCATAGTTGATAACAGTGTATATTCATTCTGTGCTCAAAAGTGTGCTAACTAAAATCAGGAATGTACGCAGAGACTGCCAAAATTGGAAGTAAAATACAATAAAGGCGGGGGAGGCAGGGGCAGAAGGGAAGAGGGCAGTCCAGGGAATGAATTGCATCTATGTTTAGTCCTGTGGTGCAAGAGTGAGCAAGTGGTTATAGACATCTCCATGTAAGTTTTAACTTGTTCTTATGTTGGGACATTTTGAGAGGGGAGCATAACAGTGAGAGCAAGAGAGTGTGATGGAGCACAGGATGCATAGGAAGAATTGGAGTTAGGAAGGGGCAGGAGAGAAGAAAGGCACCATCTGAGGCTCGGCAGAGGAAGAGGGAAAGGAGGCAGAAAGGAATGGACTGGTGGCATTTTCAGACAGTGAGAAAAAAGCTGGCAGTGGTGGGCCGAATGTGCATGTGCCTGGATAGCACAGCCGTGTAGGTTTTAGGATGATGCAGAGGGGCTGCCAGTGTGGCCCTCACGCCCCCCAGTTGGGGAAGGACTGTGCCAGGGCCCCATGGCTGCTGCCACCTGTGGCACAGCTGGTCTGGTTTCTCCTCTTTTCTGCTCTTCTCTGAGGGCCTTGCCATGGCCCCAGAACAAGTTTCTGTGGTTTTTTTTTTTGTATTATAGCTGAGGAAGAGAAATAATACCCAGCAGTGTTCTGTGTAGTTCCTGCTGCAGTGCAGAAGTGAGTGCAGCATTCTCATGACTGGCAACCCAGCAGCTGGTTGCAAGAGGAATAAAAATATATCAAACATTTTGAGTGCTAAATTCATACAAGATTTTTTACCATGGCTTGGATTATTTTGTGAAATTAGTATATACAGCATAATTGACTTGAAAAACATGTGAAGTCTGATACGTGGAGGGGGAAGGGATAGACAGATAGATTGAATAGAATCTGCATTGTGTTCCTCGTGTGTCAGGCAGCACCTACTGAGAGACAGGAGTCTGCTTTCTTCAGGTGCCAGCAGGCAAATTGCTCTGTGCTTTGATAACACACTCCTGCAAAAGTTATGGTTTTGGTTTTTGTATTTTCATCTTCAGCTGGTGTTACGGTGAGCTGCTGGTAAGCTGCGAAAGGGTGGTGGACTCTGCATTAGAGCCTTTCCTTGTCCTCTCCCACAGATAATGTGCAGCACTCTGATGTAAACCAGCCCCGATTTTGTCTCCTTCAGTCACAGAAACTGTTGTTTATAGGTGGAGGTTAATCTCATTTAAGAACTGGCTTAGCAAAGACATAGGCATTTAACCACAGATGCCTGAACTTGGGTTGAGGCAGTTCTCAGATAGTCCTGGCTGGGATTAGTGCCCTGGAGACATTCTGGATCGAGACAGTTTCATGGCAGGCCACGCACCACAAGGTGTAAATCTAAGAGAGCTCACCATGACAGTAGTTGTATGCTTGGCCTGCTAAATGATGGTGGGTTTATAGAAATAAAGGCAAGTAAAAGATATTTGTGTGTTGTGTGAACCTAACTTCCTCAGAGAAGTGAATCAGACAGCATGGAGGATAGCTGATGCTTTGCTGTCTTTGGTTAGCTTCATATGGAGTGTGATGTGCTGGCAATTACTGCAGAATTTCCCCAGGCACCAGCAAGATCTGTTCCTCTTAAAAATAACAGGCTTGGGGTTGCTGGTTGGATTGGCACTTGTACTTTTGTCCGTCTTCTCTGAACTTTCTTGCATTTATTTATCTCTTAAGGGTCATATTGATAAAGGCATGTTAGCAAATCCTGCAGCCTAAGCTGTGCAGGAGCAAATGTAAGGAGAAAGATTAGGATCAGTCTGAGCTTTGAGAGGCAGACAGGGGATTCCCTTCCCCCTGAATAAAGACATTATCTGCTTCAGCAGTGGCGTGACAAATGCACCAACCCTCGAGCACAGTCCCTGTTCAGTTCAGTTAAAACTCTGCCTTAAGGCACGGCAGCAGAGACAGATTTCAAAATAGTTGTATCATGCTTTAAACCCCACAAAAACCACCAAAAGCGACTGATTAAGTCAAACTAATGCGTTTATCAAGATAATGAGTTTTTAAAAGTTTACAATGCTTAAAGCTGTAGGAGGAAGCAAGAACAATCCAAAATATGGGGTTTGCTTGGAGTGCCCCACGCCCTCCCCCCCTTGTCAAACACAAAGTAGATGGTTCTCAGAAATAAAAGATGGATAGCAGCCATCCTGTGGGGAACTATTTGGTAAAGGCAGTTTTTATTCTTGATAGTTAAAATGCAGAAGTTACACCCAGAATTGCTTTTAAAGTAATGCATGCAACGTTGTTAATGACTATGTAGTAATCCGCACAGGCAGGATGCACACTTTCCACTGGAAACTTTTGAAGACTGTTTATGCTCAGTTCCTAAAGGTGCCTCTCAACTATGCAGGGCAAAGTTGTATTTGAAACTTCAATATAATCCTGGGGTTTGGTATAAGAAAACTGTCTAAACTATGGACATACTCCCTTGGCTTTGGTTTCAGAAATTTAAACTGAAACTCCTTTGTTAGATAAAAGCACAACTTAACTACAAAGAACAATGAAAACAGTGATTGAAAACATATTTTTTCATTTGAGTGAGAAAGTTAGCACTCGAGGGAGTTTGGATGTGTATGCTTCAGGGCTTTTGGTGGGCAATGCTCTGCTTGGCAAGCATTTTGCTTCAAGAGCATTTTTGTATGACTTTTCTGATTCAGAGCTTCAGAAAATGAGTTGTAGAGAAGGGAGAGAACAAAACTCAGAAATGCAGAAGAAAAGTCTCAAGGCCCAGAAAAGATCTAATCACTCTTGGAACATCTTAAAATGTGTCAACCATATTTAGAAATAGCTACATTAAAAAAGAAGAAAGCTTGATCCATTTAACACTAAATCATGGAAAGCAGTGAAAACTAATATTTATGAGGGGGATTGTGAAAGCTTGTGTGACAGTTGGAAATTACATCACTGTTGATGTTTCAAATTCTTGTGTAAAGTAATGCAATACTGTGTTTATGAATGAATGAGCAAGTGGTTGAGCTTTGCTAAGTGTACTCTATGGATAAACTGGGTTGAGCTATTTCGTGTCTCTTGTGTTCGCTTACATTACTTTGCAGCATTCAGTCCCCTAATTTCAGTGTAAATACAGAAAGCTCAATTCTGTGTCTGTATTTTTTTATTCCAGATACAGACCCACGTGTATTAGAGAAACAGGAACTTCAGCAGCCAACCTATGTTGCTCTAAGTTACATTAACAGGTAAGTGTGGTTATTTTTCAGGTACAACTGATCTTGTTTTGCACAATATACATTCTACCAAAATGGCATGCTTATGGATGCGCTCTGTTTTGCTTCATGGGATATGACACTACCATAACACCTGTTTTGGAAAAACAGTTGAATTAAAATTTAACTAAATTTTTAATCACTTCTGCATAGGGCACAAGCAGCCCTTCAGATGCACTGCTCAAATACTTAGGGAATAAGGTTTTAGCTTTTTATGTTTTAGCTAAATCTCATGCAAAACAAGATAATTTGTCTTGGCTTAATTTTCTATTTTATTGTACTTCTCACAAGTGAGTGGAGAAAGATTTCACTTTTGATTGAAAAAAGTTCCGTCTGATAATAGTTCAGTATATGTGGATTTTTTACAGAACTTCAAAAGTTTTTCAACCACCATATATGTCTTTAAAAATCTTGCTTACAAGCCCTGTATAACCTAAAACTTGAAAGAAATTAAGAAATTAAACCATTTTTAAAGTACTTTTCTAAGTAACAGAGCCTCAGCTTTTCAGTTGTTGACTGACGGTGGTACTGAAACCTCCAGGGTACTCCAGCATGGAGGAATGGAAGGGCTGCTGGTGTCTCAGGCTGTGTTATGGTGAAGAGCAGCCTGAGAATTGCTCATTGTTTTCCCACTCACCTAAGCACTTAGAAGAATTCAGTGGAGGTAACTCAGATTACTTTTCCTCTGGGAGGACGGTGACCCATGGAGCATGCTCCTTGGAAGGGAAAGATGACGAGGTTTTGTGCAGTTGCAGTGCCCCTTTTTCAGGATGTTTGCCAGGCTGGCTTCTCATCCTCAATGAACACTGTACAAGCACTGTAATTCTTCATTTAAAACCCTTTTTCCTGTTCTGGGTAAATCAACATGCTGCTGTTCTGGGATTTTTTTGCCTTCTTTTACATCATAGTGCATTTTTTGAGCAGGTGTACTGATGTTTAAAGTTCCAATTAGTTGTGTTTTAGAAATGCACTCCTTGGAAAATGCTTGTTATGGGATTATTGCTTTTTATACATGGAATACCAGTGTGTTTTTTTATTTTTGCTGTCTAGAGGATGAGGTACAAACTTGTAAGCCTGGAAGATTAACCCAAGATTTAGTTCAGAATAGACTGAGTTGATTCAAACTCTCTCATGGGTCATGCAAAATTTTTCTTTCTAATTCATTTTAAAAAGGGGAAAAAGCAAAACGAAAGCAAAAACCAACAAACTTTTAAAAACACAGAATCCACTGTTTGACTTTCTATAATGTTTGCTGTAGGAAAAAAGTGTCAGTGGGCGTGTGGGGAAGTACTTTCATACTTCGAAGTATGAAAGTAAGAAGTGGTGTTCACTTGGTGAAATGACTACGTTTTCTCCACTACATGAGACTATGATGATTAAGAATAGCCAGTATTGACATGATTTCCTACTTGGCAAGTAACTCTTGTTCTTCCTGGAGACAGTCCAACTCTTTAAAGCATATTTTGAAATTAGCCATGACCCTTTTTAACACTTAGTTCTGTTGATCTCATTTAATGTATAAAACTTTTTTTTTTTTCCCAGTATGTAGGCTTGGTATGCTTTTGTGCATGTTGGTATGTTTCCCTCTTTCCATCATATACTTGGGCGTTTTCTCTTTTTGCTTCGGTGATTATTTTGCTTAATGTGAGAGAGGGGAAAGATTTTGGTTTTTTTTTTTCAATTAGGGAAAAGCTGTTTTAAGACCACAAACTTGACCATGGGACTTCTTTTAAGACAATGGGACTTGATCGTCCAGTTTGGAATCAGACTACGTTTAAAGTAGTTTGAAAATGATACCTCATCTAGATTTCATTATTTTGGTACCCTTTAAACTGAGTTCTGTGTGACTGAGACAGTTTTAGTTACTACCTATTTCGTCCAAACTTTCTTACCCTGTCATTTCTGAAAAATAATTCTGGAGAACTGAACTGTGTTGTTTGTATAGTAAAACTAAATCTGAATTGACTTGTGCTTGAACCAGCTGCTATTTAGTTGCCCTTTTAAGTGTATTTTAATTTTTTCCAAAGTGCTAGTATCTTTCGTTGAACCACCTGCTCTGTGCAACTCAAGCTCTTGAGGGAGCAGCAATATCCATTACAATTACACTACAAGACATGCCTTTCTATTTCCCACTACATATGCCAGAGCTGAGTTCTGCTTTGTTGTCCCAGACTATGAACTCAGATTTTGTAGCCTAATACATGTCATAAACATGTTGCATACTGTTAGATATCAAACACCAGATACTGCTGCACTTTTTTTAAACCCATGCTTTTATGGCTTCCAAGTGGAACTGAACTTAGCTCAGTTCCTGCTGTGAGTTACAGACCTTAAAACAATCTTCCTCTGCAACTTTGTATATTCAATATGTTCTGTGTGGGCCATACGGTCTCATGGAGCCTGGGAAAATAGGGACATCTGATTCTCAGGGCCTGCCGAAATTGTGTGATAAGATGTACACTAAATATATGTTGTGGTAGAAAGATTAAATGGGTGTGCTTTATGCTCTGCCCATTGCCCTGTTGTATGGTGGCTATTACGAGCTAAAACAAAACATAAATCTGGGTTGTCTGGCTTGATAGCTGGGAGGATAAAAGTATCAGTAAAACAGATAGTAGAGAGGGAAGGGTACTGGAGTCTCTGTTTACAACTTGAAACATACTCTTGTTTCCATTTCCCTTCTATCCCTGGTTATTTTCTCAGGCATATTATTATGGCAGTACTGTTTGAGCTCTGAAGTTCTGAGACAGCCCTCAGACTGTGGATGTCTGA
Source organism: Aleadryas rufinucha (assembly GCA_013397815.1). NCBI lineage: Eukaryota > Metazoa > Chordata > Aves > Passeriformes > Aleadryas > Aleadryas rufinucha. Next base: position 541,279 of record VZTH01000702.1, read on the forward strand.
ATCTTTAAGGCTCCATCTCTTTCTCTGCTGGAGATTTACTGCCATTACAGCTTTCAGTAACTACACACAGATGCTGCTTCCATAGTGTGTGATCCTCATGTAGACAGATAACGTTCCTTTTAAAACTGGTGGACAAAATATAAATTATGGGTCATAATGGTTTGTTACTGCTACATCAAACACTTGCATCAGACACTGACTGAATTGCCACAAATCCCTTTCTCAGACAAGGTTTAGTGTAGCCTTAGTGCAGTCCCCAGTATTGATGGCTGTTCCCTGCTTTCTTCTGGTTTGGTTTCTTAGAAGTCAGAATTGGAATCAATAAAAGACACTACAGCCAAAGCAGATGCAGTTAATCTGTTTCCGTCCTATAAATACAGGAGAGGTTTGTCTGCAAGGAGTTCAATGGTGCTACTACAAGAATGGAATACTGGCTGTGATCTGTCAGGAGTAGTTGCAAATGAGCACTTGGGCCAATATCCTCCAGTACTTTCTAGAGGTATTTCCTTTGTGGATGGGTCAAGACACCTTTATTTTGTATTGCATTGAAATGCACTGGTTAGCCACAGTGATTAATACTGCTTATACTGCTATGTAGATGCAGGTTTTATAGCTTTAAGTTAATAAACATGACTATGAATTTTGCTTGGTGTTTACTGGAATCTGCATAGCGTTGTTTGTGCCTCTGAGCATGTTAGTCTGGGTCTTTAGAGGTGATGGCTCTCAAGATTGCTGTATTACCTGGCATTGCAGAGTACAGGCAAGGCTTTTAGACTGCTGCAGTCTAATGGAGGGAGACTTCTCAGTATTCTCATATTTGGAAGTTTGTTTAATGTGGATACTGCTGGTTACCTGTTACTGAGGAAAGCAGCTATTGTGGGAATGTTTGGGCTTTTTAAAAAACAGCAAAACAAACATACCAATATTACTGGCACAAGTGAGAAGACAACGGAGGCATACAAATAATTCCTTTGTCTGAAAAGGTAATATTAAAAATCGTTCATAATAAAAAAGCTTTTATTCCCAACTTAGTGAATGAAAAATTCTTTACAATTAAGTTTCAATGGGGGTACTTCAACTTTGAGATTGTAAGTACCAGAAATAGGAAAAAAGCGTAAGTTATTGGAGTCAATTCCTTTCACCTTGAATATGAAGGGTGGGAAGTGCCATAGTAACTTGTATTATTGGAAGCATATACCATAAAAAGGACAATTAATTCTGTATTTAATACAGTTTCCATGAAATACATTTTTCTTAGACACAGTAATTGCTTTGCTTAAAGAAGTTTCATCCTGATGGGGGAAAAAAGAAAACTAGTATGCACCTACAACTGAAACTAAGCAGACATAATTATATACTGTTTCTACTGCAAATTGCATAATGGCTATATCAGGGAATTTTTGAAAATAAAGACTGTTGTAATCCTAAAATCTTTTAAAATCTACCAAAATACTTTAATTATGTTAACCCCAGGTTTTTTTTAATAGTGTTTTTCTATTTATAATTGAGGTCATAGAAGAAGGGTTATATAATAAAATATGTTTGAAGCATTGATCCTGCAAGCAGTTACAGCACACTGGTGTGAACGTTTTCGGTGTTGCCTCTGGGCAGTCTGTTAAATGAGGCTGTTGAATGTCTATAAAGTTCATTCTCATGCACAACTGGGAGCAGAAATGAAACCTGTGATCAAAACTGGATGGCATTCTTAGATGAAGAGCCCAAGACTATCCTTACACATCTCTGAACCAATCTAACACTTTCACTCCTCCCTCCAGATTTTATTTTTAACTAGCAAGATTTTGCCTCACTGTTACCATTATAAATTCCTATAGGCTTCAGGCATCTCAACTCCTCCCACTTCCCTTTCATTTCAACTGTCATTGACTTCTCAAGAAAAAATTTCCTTACTCTGCCTCCTTTTTTTTAATACCATGAGAAGTAAAATCAATCATTTCTGTGAGCATACGCGTTTGTGAAATAAATTAATTGCATGTAAAATTCTGGCCACTGCAAACTGTCCCTGTGTCCCGTCCAGCTCACTAATTCTGGATCTACTGCTATTACCTGTTTTTTCCAGGAGTAAAACAAACAGCCAACACCATAGGATTTAATGATCATTTGAAAGTTATTTCAAAAAGTGGCCAAATTTTAGGTAGTGATATGTTTAGTATGCACTGTGTTACTAATGCAGTAACAGGGAGAATGTTTTTGGATTTGAGGCAATGTGCTTTGACTACGTCTGTGGGGTTTTGTTGCCTGGAATCAGAGGAAAAACTTTTGCAAACAATATTGAAGTGGTAATATAAAAATTAGTTCTTTAATGAAAGTTTTCAGGTGCACAAAATATAGGAATGTGCACACATGGTAGAGGATTTCTATGATTTTTGTAAGGTTGATTAATTAGTATATCTAGCAGGTACATCCAATAAGGGACCAGTTGCCCCAGCAACCCACCCTTGGGTCTGCCCCTCGGCATTGCTCCAGGGGGTTCTTTGCACTGTATCTTGTTATGTCTCTCAGGTGCTGGTGTAAAACAAAATGTCCATGTTAGAAATTCTCTTCTTGAGAATAAGATTAAACAGAATGTCAAGACTGTTAGAAAGGGTTAGCTTTTGTTCTAAAGTGTGAGAAAGGGTGAGAAAGAGCTAAAAACTGTATAACTGTATATTAAAAATCTACAAAGCTGCAAATATATGAAAAAGCTAAAAATCTTTAGGCATCAGTTTCTTAGCAGAGCATCCAAACCACGTGATACTGCAACACATTGCACTTCTTCTGTGATTCTGCTCTGAGAGATTTTCCTGGGGTAAGCTATCAGCAGTAGTTGAACAAGAAGCCAGTGAAAGGCTGTAGCCTCCCAGAGGTCATGACTGGATGTGCCACCCCATGACTGGATGTGCCACCAAAGTGCTCTGTTGAACATTTTCTCAGCAGCAGTGAAAATCCTGTTGCTTCCTTTTTTCTATGAGCACGGGCATTGAGTTGTTTCAGTAATTTGTGGAAGACCAAGATTCAGTTTTCTCCCCTTTGATTCCCTAAGAGTATTTCAATCCTTGAATAGCTTGGGGTAGGATGTAGCTTCTCTTCCTGGCATTTCTCCTGCTTGCCTTCTGATGTCTGTGTACCATCACTGTAATGGCTTTTGGGGCACAGTTTGGAACAAAAGTCGTGAGGCAGGAGAGAAGCATGTTTGTTTCTCCTTGCTTCCCTTCATAATAAATACTTCTGCATAAGGCATATGCAAAGTGAAACCATTCTGAAACGGTGAGCATCCTTCTCTAAAATAACTTCCCTGCATCGTTCACCTGATAAGCAGTAGATCAGACTTCAGTTCTTTCTAATTAATTCAGGCCCAATATCTCCACTTTGCAGCTGTATCATTGGTAGTACATAATAGATTGAGACATGCTACCAATAAATATATAAAACCCATTAAAATTGATTTTTGATCTCAAAAGAGTTAATTTTACTTTTTGCATAGAAAAGGCAAAATTTTAAAAAAGGTAACTAAGAGCCATCCTAGCTTTTTTTTGTATCGCATACACTGTTTTAAATCTCATGTCATGATTCAGGAACAGAAGGGTAGAGACAAGGGAGACTTTTGTTTCAGGAACTCTACTGTAGATCAGTTTTTCTGCACGGGAACATCTGAGCCCGTGAATCTGGTAAACTATTGCTGTACCACCTGTTCAGACTTGCTACATTTTATAGTGCCTAGTACCACAGTTCTTCCTCTTTGTCTTAAAATTTAACTTTTCCTTCCTGTAACATGATACTGTCTCATTTGAATTGAATATCACAACTTCGTAAAAGTGCAGTGATTCCCTTGGATTGTTGGTTCTCATCACATTGAAGGTGCATGCCAATGCTTCCAGTAGCTGCTGGATTGAATGCATGTGACAGGATACAGAAAGAAAGGGATCAAAGTAACATGTCAATTGCCAGATGATATTTTTCTGTGTAAGCCTATTTTTAAGTTAACAGTGACCAAGTAGATCATATGGTTTTATTCATGTAGCCATATCTTTATGCTCTGCTATTTGACTTGTTGTGGAGATGGAACAAGACAAACTTCAGATGATAATTCAAACAAGATGTGCAGAAATGAATGATAGTTAGGGTAAGGGGAATGCCTTTTGGTTTGGAAGGATTTATGCAGATGGCTTTGTTTTCTCTTTCTCTCTTTACCAGTTTCAAGCTAAGCAAAGCTGAGGATTTATATAATGTACAGCTCTTCTATTTCATGTCAGCAGTAAAGATCAAAAAGCAGATTGGCATTTTAAGGAAAACCCTTAATGCCATGCCCTGAAATAAAAATTACATGGTGAATTAAAACATAGGACACTGAAAGAATGTGTCTTAGTTGTGAGGTTGATTTTTTGTTTTTAATTGAGAGGGAATTCGCTTTCTTATGGTAATTTTTCTGTGGAAGACTCAGGGACAGAGCAATTTCCATTCCGCGAATCTCAAGTGAAAGAAACATTGCCAAGTCAGCATCATTCCTTGTGAGTGTGTGCACACCTCTGTGTGTAGTTTAGTTACCAAGCACTAGAGCCACCAGTATAAGTCCCCAAGATTTTCAGGATTCTTGTCTCTATTGGTATTTCTTCATCTTTTGTCAATGTGGCATGCCAAAATTGATGAAAAAAACATTTTGTCTTCCCGGCACTGTTTTTTGTCATGGCCAGTTCTGTTTCAATTCACAGCTTTCTGCATGGGTCTCTTGCAGCTTTCTGCATGGGTCTCTTGCACACATCATTGCATTTAGGGAAGGGGAAGGAGAAATACTTTGGCTTCTCTTGCTTTAAAAAGGAGGGCATTTCACTTCTGTGATGTTTAAATTTGATTCTAAGCAGTAGTAATGTTCTCAGAAGGACTCTGTGTTGGCTGTGCAAAAAGCCATATTCCGATATTTTGCTGTCAGCTATGTGGGCTAATAAGGCTCTCAGTATCTATTTCTCTGTGTCATACCACAATAAGGTCCTAATTCTTACTAGACTCTGGTCATAACATATGTTCATTCTTTTTATTGCAGTTACTTAACATATTTGCAGAGCTATTTGGAAAACACATTATTGTGCCAGCTTCAGATCCTCTGCAGAAATAAGAACTTGTAGAAACTATTATGCTTTGATGTACGAGTGAAGGATGAGCAAAAATTTTACAATTGTGATTAGTTTTCAAGTACAATCTGAGTTAAAATGGCTGAAAGGAGTAGCTGTTCTTCCTGACTTTATTACTTAGAAAAACAGCTGACATATACAGCTAGTTACCTCCTATCCTGATAAGTTTATTTTCTTTAAATCACCATCAACAACAGCAACAAAACATTACATGCACAAGAGAAAATTACAGACTGGATGGACAGCTTCTTAAGAAAGGTTCACACTGTCCAGTGTTTCACTAAAAGCTTGTCGTGACAATCTTAGCTACATGTGATGCCTTGCAGACTGGCAAACTTGCTGTCCCTGGAATCCCAAGGCAGCCCAGACCAGCTGCTGGTAATTTTCATCACCTGTGGCCTGATTATTTTATGAACCTAAACTTTACTTATCACTGACTTTGTGTACAAAAGTAGTTGTGCTTCTTTGTCTAATTTCACTGATTTTTAAAAAGTAACAATATTTCATTGTAAAGCTGCCTACTTAGATTTGTTGCAAAAAAACACGCGTAGGATTAATCTACAGAAAGATTTAAAATGAGATTTTCAAATAAATTTCATAGTTCAAAATGCAAATTATTGCATTACTTTTTTTTCCCCTATATTAGCTTTCAGTTGTGTGAGCACATTGTGTATTCTTAGATTCATTCTGGTAGTGAATATCCCACTAATTTATTAAAATGCAACAAACTACATCCATAATTCCTGAGGTGTCTATAGATGATTGATGTGTCCCTCCCTTCTCCTTCTGCATGTAACACTGCCAGGAAAGGGCTCTTGCACATCCTTTGCAAAGTCTTGCTAGCGTTCAGTGAGAGACGGGGCCTATAAACATAAAGGCCATGTAGCAAATAGAGTTGCAGCACAAAGTTTGTATGTTGTTGTAGACATTCAGAAGTAGGGCCATGATTTGGAGGTTGCATACCAAGGCTGTCCAAGTCATGCTTTAGGACAGCCTGTAGCCTAGACTAGAGATTAAGTGCAGATGAGAGAATATTCTTAGTGCTGGAGATCTTGGCTCGTGAGGAAAGAAACATTGATGTCATCTTCCGCTACATAAAACCTACTCCAAAGTGTTAGTCTCAGCCTTAATTTTCATTAAATACGTTTGCGGTTGGGTTGACCTCTCAATTTGATTCTGAGCCAGAGAGAAAATTTTATATCCTGCAAAGATGCATTCCTCATCCCACCACTTCCTCCGCAATACTCCAGTGTCCTGAGAAATGGAGACCAGGTGGAGAGCTTGACAGAGCTGGTTTCTTCTCTTATTGAGGCCGAGGGTGCATTTAGCAGGCCAGCGAGGGAATTTTGGAGTCCACCAGAAAAATGCTTTTGGAAGATGAGTCTATGATCGGTCTATGACTGGAGTAGCACAGGTTATAGCAATCTTTAAGCACCTTCAATACAGAGCTGAAAGGAACCTGTGTTGTGCACAGGAATCCTGACTAGGCTTCATGCTAGAACAAAATGAAGGTCAAAACTGAAGCCATCTGAAAGCTACTAGTGGATATGAAACACAAGCATGAAAGAGAGCAGGGAGGATATGTGTTATGATAAGGAATTAGTGAAGCTTGACTGCCCTGATTGTGAGCAGGTATTATATCATAAAGGAACTTTGAATACGATCAAAACAGAGGAAAGAAGAAAAGGTTCCTTTGGCTTTTTGTTTTCCTTTGGGGCTGTGCTCATAAACTTGTAAAATGCTGAGAGGAGGAAGCCCTGGCACGTCATCTGTGATTTTATTTTTCATCTGCTTAATTTTGCCAAGAGAGGATGGTATCATGTAATCAGAAAATAATTTTCAACGATGCAGAGACATAGGCAAAACCATAGGGCTTATTGGATTTTTGTTACAAATGTAAAAACAGAGAAGAGAGTGCTCTGATCTTGCCCTTGGATTTTTCTGAAACTTCTTGTCCACGACTCAAACAGTGAAGACAATTTACAAGGCTGTAAAAGCGAGAATTTGCATGACAAAGCAGAAGTAAAACTCTGAAACTGGTACAAGTACATGGGGTTTTTCTGATGTGCAGCTGTTGAATGTGTTTGGGAATAGAGGTGGACAGTTGCATATCTTTGACCTGTGAAAGTCTAAAGTCTAATTCAAAGCACTTTAACAATAGTTGTGTATGTTACACATTGTTTAATGTTGGATTACTGTGACCTGAAGCACTCAAAAGGCTTGCTTGGCTCAGCAAACAAATGCTATTAAAGGCAGGCTTTATTTAATTAATTTGGCTCAGTTATAGTACAATTAGTCAGGTTGATTTAGTACTTTCTGAGTCTTGGTTTCCCCAAAGAAATACAATTTTGCAGACACTAGATTTCTTGTTCCAATTTTTCAGAGAACTGAGAAAGGTTTTCTTTCATTGTTAGTGTTAGGGGTTTGTTTGTGGAGTTTTGGGGTTTTTTTTAATCAGGCACAAGTTTTTTACCAAGTGGTATATGAGGATACAGGCAGAGATGGAAATAATTATAGCAGTAATTCCATGTACAGGTGGTAGATGGGCTGCAAGGGTAGACACTGCTGATTTGTCCTTGATTTATAGAGGAATTGCTGTGGGTTTGCCTTGCATGCCTGTTTAATATCTAGTAATTTCTAATCAGATTTGTGATGTATGAGAAAGACACCGTAACAGAGAGGGACGTAATTGTGGATTCTGCATGGAGGTGCAAAAAAGGTGACTTGTTCCAAAGCTGTATTTCATATCTGCCACCATCAGTGGGGACTGACCACATGCCTTGAATGAACCTTTTACAAGAGTTTTTGAGCTGGGAATAGGTTGGATTTATTCCTTGCTTTTATAGTGTGGTTAGCAAGACCATTCCTCTTAACATCCAGTTCACCTATAGCTCCTGTGGTGGTGGTAACACTCTGTGGTAGTAAGTTCCACTGCTGCTACACACAATTTAAAGTAAATTCAACAAAGCTCGAGTATTTGTTGAAAGCGGTTTCCTTCCCTGCAGTAGCTTCCACTGTGACACATGCTTAATAAAGTGTTAAAAAAGCCAGCCCAAAATATCCCTATTCAAGGTGTGTCGAGGCATTTATGTATGACTTCCCTCTCTACCATTTCTTATTTTATTTGCTCACCTGCCATTTCTAAAAGGTCAGTATTTACAAGAAGTTGAGAAGCAATTTACACCAGGTTAGTCGGGCAGTGCTGTTTGCAAGAGGTAGCTCAACAGTTCCTGTCCTCCATGTAGAGGATTACCAGGGCTGATGCTGACTTTTTAACCACAGAGCTTGGGTATAGAAGCCTGGTTTGAATATTTCCAGCACAGAAACTCTGAGCTTATGCTTTTAATGTGATCCTGGGGATCTGACCAACTACAGAAATACTATCTGTTACCAATGTTGAGATTGTAGAAAGGTCGTGAAATTGCACCCAGTGCAATGTAGCAGCTCTTTAATAAAAAGAAAACCAAGAGTGTTACCATTTAAAATAATGAGAAAATACCGCTTGCTAAATGTAATTCTCGTGATCTGCTAAATATACTGAAAAATGACATTTTGCGGGGGGCTTTCAAGAACACGCAGGGGAGTACTTAGATTTCCCGTTCCCATTAATTTTCCCATGTAAAGTATATTCCCTTAAATTTTTTTTACGATTTTTTCTACTGATTTCTCTTGCCCAGTACTTTGCCATTATGCTCCTAGAGGTTGCCCTTTGTTGTTGCTTCTGTTTTTTGCCATTTAATGCAGAAAGGTGGAAAAGGGTTTTGTGGAAACCTGTAGGGCAGTTATATAAAATTGATGTACTCTTCTTTGTGCTAGTAGAAGAAACATACAATCAGTAGGTAAAGAATGTCTGATTTTTCTTTCATGCTCCGTGTAGTGCAACCTCATTTATTCTTATTGGCACCTAAGGTCCTGTGCACATAATTGTTCATTTGCGTCATCTGTTTTAATCTTGCTGGTAGTTTTGATTCCACCCATCCGGCTCAGTTAGAAGAGTGTAACTCAGCCCAGCTAGGCTGGGGATTGTAGACAGCACCGCTGCTCTTCTGGAAACCAAGCTGCATCCATTTTAGTTAGTAGGGATTTTGCTTTAGACTTAGGTTCAGTCCAGCAAAAGTCCTTGACTACTACATTGACTTGAAATCTGTTATAGAAAACTACCTGTCACAGTTTTTAATTGAATACTTTTACAAATCACATGTGTATAAATGAAGAGTGACTTAGTTGCTTGTGAGAGGTCAGAGTTGACTGTCTTCCTACCTGATTTAATATTATGAATATTTTTTTCTTTAACAGTATTTTTGTGCAGAAATTAAATCATTCCCAAAACTTAATGTAACGTGGATTTTGCTTTAATTTCTGACTAAGAAATTTTAAAAATTCTGCCTACATGAAATGCAATATAAAGTTACAATCTACATGCCTTCCTAAAGGTATACTAAGTCTAGGCTTTTTTTTTTTTTCATTTTAATTATTGGTTAATATGATCGAGAAGTGAGAAAATATTGCCAGTAGTACAAGCTTTATAGGAAAAGATGCTGTATGTTCAATGAGCTAGGCAATTAAATGCATTTTGCCTTTGTATTCATGTGATCCATAAAAGATGTTCAGTTTCCTCATTATTATTTTTTTCTTTCCCATTGCTGCCTCAGTGGTGGTAAATGCAGACAGAAAATAATGCTTCAGTAAAGTTTGGACTTCATTATTTCACATCCTGAATGTCTAAAAAGCATGCTGGAGGTTTTGTGCACTGTTTGTGGTGAAAAGGCTTAGTTTCTTAGTAAATTATTGTGATGGGGAGAGAGAAGAACTATGGCACAGAGGTATTCCATCCACATTTCTTGAAAATAGTTTCTTGGCAGAAATTGTAGTAAAGTAGAAGTCCATTACCATGGACAATTTTTGATTTGCAAGAGCAGTAATTGTATACATACTGCTTGTCAGTGCATGCTATTACATATGGTATAAAACTAAAACATTGCTATCTGATGAGTTCTTCATTTTTGCTGATGTCCTTATTTTGTTTGAGGCATGGTTTATTGGGGCAGCATGTAGGGCACAGTGAAACTTTCACGATGAAACCTGAAACTGGATGAAACAAACCTGAAGGGCGGATCAAGTTCACAGGAACATTTGCTGAGGTTTCTAAGTCTGGGTTGAATTTGCAGCCAATCTGTGCTCACTTACTGTGCATTGAAAGAACCACAAGAAATGTATTGGTTTCATATGGTTTCAGCCTTCAGTCACTTCACACTACTGGTGACTTCAGTAAAAGCTGGTTGTTGCTTGCTCTAACTTCAGTGAAAGGGAACTGAGGCCCATGTCGAGTGATGTAAAAAGTCAAGGATAGTAAGTGGTTTGACAGTACCATAAAGTAGGAATGAGACAGAAAGCAAGAGATTTTTGTGCTCCCAAAAGCACAAAGGAGAAATGCAGATCTCCCATCACACTTGAGAAACTCCCACTTGGTCAAAATTGAGCTACAGTACAAGTGACAGGATTGGACTGTGCATACGTGGTGGGTCTTTTGTTGACAGGGAAGAGAGGGCAAGGAAGAGCCAATGAGCAAAAGTGAGGATGGCTTCACCTTGTAGGTACAAATGTGGGAGTTTTGTGGAGGATTTCTTTTAGTCAGGCAAACACAAGGGAAAAAATTTAATTGTGGCATAGAAGTATTTGAGGGGAGTAAAAACCTGGGTCGGCTTAGTTGTAGGATGACTGAAACATATCAAGAAAGGAGAATTCAAGGGACACAATACACAAACTGAGTCTAGGAAAAGTTCTTCAGTGTGATGGGTGGGGGGGGGCAGTATCTCATTCAACAGTTAGAGAAGGGTTATTGAAGGGTTATTTCTGGATCCTGTTGAGTAGAGGTAAAAGGAAAGCTTTCTACTTTGAATTGTCTCTGGTAAATAAAATCATCTAGCTGCTGGGGGTCACTTATGAGCTTTGTTTGGTAATCCTCAGAAGATACTTGCTGATACTGGTGCTTGTAGCTCTATCTTGTGAGCACTGTATCACAGAAGTTTGATGGGTGCATGATGAATAGGACTTGGTATCATTCTTCTGAGGTAATGCCACTAACAAACAGATCTCTTTTTATTTCTCTGTCAACAATGCTGAAATAAATTAGCTAGCACTTGAAGTTGCTGAACTGTGGATTTAGTTCCAGTGTGAAAATACATTTGGCAAAAGAAAATCCAATGATAAATAAAAAGCGATCTCCCAAGACATATGTAGGAAGCGTGGTTTCTGGGATTCCACCATACTTCCTGCCAGTCAGAATTGTGGAACCTGCTGGCCATTTTTTACTAAGCTTAGCAGTAGGGTAGAGGTCTTAAAAGTTAGATAAATTAATCTAATCTTCATCTAATAAGTTGTTGGCTGGGCAAGAAAGACCCAAATTAATGCTCTGGGTACTGAGGGAAAGGACTCAGGTGCTAAATGCTGTCTGGCAGTGCAGCTCTGGAGTAGCCTTAGCACATAAGAGTTTAGAGGAAGCAGGTTTCCATTACTTTTGCTGGTCATAGGCAATTTGTCTTCTGTCTGTATCATCTAATAGAAAACTCCCTATGGCCTTATGTTTGGCATTCTAATATTTCTCACAGTACTTCCCAGAACTACTGGTTTGTCCTTGGGGAATTCAGTAAATATCTATGAGAAATTAAGTGCCTTGCTGTAATGTTGGCTTTGGATCAGTGGGAGTTGTAAAGAGCAGTGTAAGGTAGAAAAAGTTTTAGGAGGAACTTAGAATAAGAACTACCAGCCAGATATCCAAGAAACATCCCAAATTAAATCTTCCTGTTATGTCTCTTTGGCACGTGTCTTCCTGATGATACCGTGTGTTGCAGGCAAGGCAAGCAAAGTCTGTGGAGCTGAGATTTGGCCTGGGGGGTCCATGGGAGCCATGACAGAGAACAATGTCTAAAGGGACAAATGTTACCATTATTGAACAGTGGGTCTTCAGGCTGGGTCTGTGTGCCAATTCCCTTTGTAGCCAAAAGTTTTCTGCTAACTTTCAACAGTTAGTCCACAGAGTCTGAACTATAACTCCAGTTTTCAAGCGACAGATGCTGAAGACTTGGCTAGATAATTACATTAGCATTTACTTTCCTAAAAACTGTACATAGAGAAAGACAGCATACTGGCAAGGTTTTTACAGAAGAGCAACAGTTCATAGAAAGTAGCATTTCATTATTGTGTCTGTGATGCAGCTTTGAGAACAAAACCAGGTAATCCCTGAGGTGCAATTCAGCCAAAGCAGCTCAGAGTTGTGAGAACTGGCCACCAGTAGCCTTATAGCTCCAGCTGCCTGACTGCATATTGGTGCTCTTTTTTCTCCACCCCCACTACCACCACAAGGCCCCCAATTTCCTGTGAAGATTAAATTAATGCAGCTCAGGCTATGCTTCTTTGGTGGTTTTATTTTTCCCTGAGTAAATTCCGAGCATTTCTATTTCTCAGTGCATTGAAACAATAGTGACAGAGCTAAAGACTTGTATTTGATGTGGTGAGAAGCTTTGTGATTTAAGAGGTGTCATGTAGGTTAAAAGGTGGTGACAGGATGTCAAGGATTCATTGGTATGAAGAGGAGCACAGGATCTCACCAGGTAGGAAAAAAGAGTGAGAATGGAGTCTACAAGGAGGCCATATCCATTCTTTATCTCTGTTCAAGTGTTATAACCTTGAGACTAAGTATAAACATACACTTTCAGATCTTCTTATCCTATGTGGGGATGAAATTAGAAATGTTTTCTGTGGAAATTAGAGAATGAGTATAATAAATATTCCCAGTAGCATGTAAAATACTTAAGCGTATTTTTCTCAAATACTGTCTCTATCAAATGTAGTGCAAGCTACAAACTGCTCTTTCCTTGCATCATTTGATTTTTGGGAAGGACATTAACAAAGGTACGAAGCTGTGAGCCAAGATGCACAGGTTCTGTTCCCCATCCCATCAATTATCTGCTTTGTGATCTGAGGCAAATAATTTTTCTGCCCCTGTGTCACTTCCTAATCTGTCTGATGCTTTGGCTGACTGCTGACAGATCCCTCCATGTCTATGATAAAAAGTACTTTATATCAGACAGGTGGTGGTGTCAGCTGCATCTCTCTAGTTGGTGTCTGTTCCTACAGCATATTGAGAATTACCGTTAATAAGCTAATCAAATAGAAGTATGTTAATTTAATTTCAAAGACGCAGATGTTACTTTAAATTAAATAATATATAACGTAGAGATTAGTTTTTTAAGACTGGACAAGATGGGCAATTTAATGTGAATTAAATGCAGAATTTTTCACTAACATAAGTGATGGCTCTGCTGTAGCTTAGAAAGGTTTGGTTAGTTTTTCTGCCCTCAGCTGTTCATTTTCCTACACGTCTTGTGCTTTAAAATTCTGGTTCAACCAAACAAGAAGCAAGACTATCAAGGTGTTTTTTCAAGGGCTGCTTTCTGGTAAAATTCTGCATGGAAACATGCAGTGCTGGCAGCTTTGTGAAGGCCCAGATGCTGGTAGACTTCTTTCAAATTTCAAATTCTTTTTGCTTGGCATTTATGTAATAGGTTGGATCTGTTGGCTTCCTTGTCTTGCCATTTGTCAGAAAATAGGCATTTATGAAGTTAAATGCATAGTATGTATATAATAAAACTAAAATTAAGCTATATAAGCTTTAAAAATTACATTCCAAGAAAATATCAAAATTAGTTTGTAGTCCATTCTTATCTTTTAATTTCTGGTGTTTTTTAAATAGTGCTTGGTAAAAAGCTCACACCTCAAATACATACGTAATATATTGTCCTTCATTGTGTGGAACTGGTGAGCTTAAAATACTATTGACAGGAGAATATTTTAGTCCAGATGGCCTCAGCTTTGTGTAATTTACCTTTTAATGTATGGCTTGCCAGCTGGGACAACTTTGCTTTGGGTGAAATTTCCATAGCCATCAGATATTTGCTACATGCCTGGAAAGAAAAGTGGGAGCAAGTTCTGGCTTATGCTAATACTTTGCTATCACCACATGCTACCACTAAAGCAGCAAAATAAGAATTAGACTCTTCATTTGTTCTCGGCAGTTAAATTATGAGTCTCTGCCTTATAAAGATGAGATATTTTTCCGTGAGCTCTTTACTACTGATGAAGCAGGCAGTGCTTTAATCGTGAAATTGTTTCACCTTGTTAAAATACTGCCGTTCTTGTTGAACAAATTAAGTTATAAAATATTGAATACGTGCACCAGGCATTTCCAGACTTCAAATAAATTTTCAGACAAAACAAACTAAAACATTATGGGAATTCACGTTTTAATGCTTGGTTTTATTCTAGTTCTATTTTTGTTACAGTAGTTTTAAAAGATTAGACATTACTGGTTCTAAAACAGTGCCACACTATTCTTGTAAGTGTCCCAATAACAACAATAATTAATATCCCCACATTTGCATTTTAAGCCACTCCATTTCCCTAGTCATCTATTACTTGGATGTGAAAAAATCATTTCTCGTCAAAACTTGGCAAAAAATACCTGAATTCCATACTTTTTACCAGATGTAAAAATAAAAGTGAACTAATTCATCTTTTTCCCACCATTAAGGGGTTCAATAAAGTATGAGTTAAATTTTGTCCTTGTTTTGATAAATGGTTTTAATTTACAAAAGTTCAGAATAACTCTGATCTCAAAAAAAAAAAAAAATTAAGAAAAAAAACAAAGAGGGAGGTAGAGAGAAGGGGGACACGGGGATCTGCCTCATGAATGGTAATAACATGAAACTGCTGCTTTCCAGAGAATGCCTAGCAGTGTCAGCTCCTTGGTGATTTCAGAGGAACACTTGCTTTTTGCAGTGCAGTGCTGTAAGAAAAGAGCCATCATCTCCACTTGGCCACCATTGAGATGGCTTTGGTCACAGGCTGTGGTAGGGTGCTGATCTCATCTGTCTCAAAATATTTCCAAGTGGTTAATTCAGGCCAAGAGCCTTGTGCTGCTCCAGAGTAATGTGTGTCCCTGTCTTCCCTGAGAAAGATTAGAAATGTTTTTCACCTCTGTCAGTTTTTTATGAAGACCCTGGTTTTGCCCAAACCCTCACTTACTACAAAAGCCTGTAGTTTCCTATTGAATCTTCTTAAGGAAACTTCTTGAGCCTAGGGACACTGAGAGAGAGACCCATTGATTTAAAATTATACTTGATGAGGTGCAAGTTTTATTCTGTGATTCACCATTCTAATTTTAGTTTTCACTGGGGTAAAAAGCTGAGAAATATTGAGAACATTCAGAAAATGGCAGAAGCATCTCCTGCTTTGGGTTAGTAGCCACACAAAGCCCACCAGTGTGCTGGCCAGAGCCCTACCCTGCAACACGTGGAGTGGGTGGGTGGTTGTTTCATACAGAGCTGAGGAGTGGTTTTCCTGCTGGATTGGTAAAAATCTGTTGCAATAGTACTGGGTTTATGCCAATGAATCATCTTTATTTATTTAGAAGTATTTTTTTTTAAAAAACCTGTCTTCAGTTCATGCAATTACTGCATCTGTGTTTCCCACCAGGGGAATTGCTTGGTTCTTGCAGATTTCTGCCCAGAAGTGTTGGCTTGCCTGAGGCGTAGGTGTAAAAGTTGCACATAGCTGAAACATACTATTTTCTCTTCAATTGGTGTGCATTGCCACCACTTGAGGAGACCACAGAGCAGACAGTGGCATATAATGACCAGATGATGTTGAAGCCTGCTGTCAATTTGTTCTTATTACAGACACTGATTTTTATAACACTTTGGCTTTGTTCCAATCTGAGTTGAAGTTTCAGGTCTATCTTTGAAAAGTGGTATTTTTGAAAGCCAGAAATGTGTGGATGTATCCTCATCCATCTGCAGAAGGACAAGCAGGGAGTGAAGGGAATGGTGTCAGCCTGTATTGTTGGAAGCACATTCTCTCCATGGAGGGCAAGGTGCTGTGGCATTCAAGTACCTGCTGTTTGTCTTGGCAGAGAACAAGTTGCTTTGTCCTCAGTGGCTGGTCCCTTTCATGCCTTGCATGAAAGGGGACACAGGTCTGCTGAGGCTGTGTTACATAGACACAATCTCAGTGACTGAAAAATACTCACTAATTTAAGTGGATCAGGAGGCAGGCTAATACTGAGCCTGAAGAAGAAGGGGAAAAAAATGCAGCCCACCCTTGCTCTAAATATGTAAATATTGGCATACAGGAATAGACATTTAAAATTTATCACAGAAGTGAGAGTACTTTGCAAGGCAGTGCCCAGTCAAAATGACAAAAGAACAGGCATATTCTGTAACTTGAAACTCGGGATTCCTTCCCATTTCTGTCTCTAGTGGTTAGAGTTCTTCACTCTTGCTAGATTACAAGTCCACAGGGACTTTTAAAACTACTTATTCAGACTTTACTGTTTTGGATGTACAAGAGTTAGTTGCATTAAGCTGTAGCTTGGGAAAAAAAAACCTGAAACCATTTTTATAGCATTTTAAAATAACTTTATTAAAGGATAGCATAAAAGATCACAGTTTCTCTGTTTTTACAGCTCTGCTTTGAAAAGATAATAAAGCTACTACACAGGACATGTATTAGGCTGGTGATTAATGTGTCTGTGTGTTACAACTCCGAATACTCTGAAACTAGCTTTATATTGGAATGAATGAAAATGTCACATAATGAAACCGCAGAGGAGTACAGTGCTAAGAAAATAATGTGTGCTAGTCTCTCACTAGGTAACATTTTACATTAGCAGAGTGAGCTAAACTTTTTTTGCCTTCCATATGGGGATCTTAAAGTACTTAACATCAAAGAGGAGCTCTGTTTTGATAGAGTAATTGATAGAGCCTGGATAATCCTATAGCACAAACATTAGCAGAAAGCTGGGGCTCTTGACATGCTGAAGAATGCAGTGGAAGTTTTAAAATAGTATTTTCTAGGACTGTTCTGTAATCGCTGATCTGTACTTTAGACACTTGAGTTCTAATATCTTGGTTTTAAGATGAGACCCAGTATGGAGTAAATAAATGTTGTTATTGGGAGGGAGATGCAAAGATAAGGTCTTTTTCTTCTAGGGAAGGATGGATATCTGCCTTGTTGTAGACACTGCATAATGTAGGTTGGAAAGGATCCCAAGAGGTTTTGTCATTCAGCCCCTGGCCCTAAGTAGGGTTAACCTCAAAATTAGATGAAGTTGATTAAGGAGCTTGTCTCTTTAGGCAGCTTTTTTGTTTATATAAAATTGAGATTTTTCTGTGCTAAAAAACTTTTACCCATTGACTTTTGCCCTTTTGATGTGTACACATCTCCGAGGAGAGCCTGGTTCAACCTCCTAGCTAGACAAAATCAGCCCACTTGCTCAGCTTCTTCACATCTTGCATGGTGCAGCCTCAGCCATCTCAGTGCTTCCCTGCTGACCATCTATCACTTTCCCTCTTTGCTGGGGTTGCAGAAGTGGACATATCCTTCCAGATCCCTCCCCACGAGTGCTGTGTAGATGGGTTTAATGGATTCACTCAACCTGCTGCCTGCCGTCGTACTAAATGGAACACAGGCTGTGTGATTAACCTGTTGCTGCTCTGATGTGTTGCTTCCTCTGGGCTAAGATGCTTTCTTTCCATTAACAGCTCTTTTCTAGGATGTAGCATTTCCTAAGCCCTCAGTCATCGCAATGATCTGTAGTAGCAGTGCTGTACTTAATAACAAAAAAAAACCCAAAACAAAACTAAAAAAAAGGAGCTACAGACAGGTGCAGATGCCTAGTTGTCTGTCATGTGTGTCTGACTATTAAACACCAGAAGCTGGAGTATCAGTCACCCAATACTCAGTTGCAACCAACCCAAGTTCACATGAGGAATGTTCTTTGGGTACTGCCTCTGAGAGTTTGCTGTAAGAGCAGCTCACATAACCAGGTCAGTTTATGCCTTCAGTGAAATTCATCTCAATTACAGATGTGACCACTAAGTATTTTAATAACTATATCACTAATAGTTTAAAAAAACATGAAGGATTAAGAGCCATATGTTCTCCCAGGCACGTGAGCTTAACAAATGCAGCATTTTGCTATAAAACTTTTTTTTTTTTTTTTACTTTGGTATGTAGCCACCCCATCCCTTGGCAGAAGTGGGATTCTATCCACAAGCTGCAGGCGAGGGTGTGTGGTCTTACAGCAGCATGGGAGGAGTTGGGTCAAAGGCAGACTTTTATATATGTGCTGTGCTACCGAGGGGAAAGGAAGCAGTAAACCAGAAAGGACTGCCTTCCTTCAGTCCTGGCTCTTTTGGCTTTCACTTCTGCAGCTGAGGAATCCCCCTCCCTTCTGTGCTTCTCGCATAAGAGCACAGATGCTGTACTGGAGAGCCAGTGGAGCTGTGCTAATGGGGTTGAAGTCTAAATGAAGAACTCATCCTGCAGAGCCGACGCTGTAGATTTTGTTGCCTGAGATGCATTTTGTGGAATACAAACCATGTTGGATGTATACAGCATATTGTTTATGAAAAATAAATCAAGCAACGAGGGGAACAGCATGGTATTTTCTGGACAGATCTGCACTTCTGGATGCCAAACATGGTTACAGTAATCTCATATTTAAGGGAATTCAAATTGAAACCTTATTTGAGTGTGGCCTGACAGTAGAAATATTTTAATTGATGCAACTACAGTTTGCTGCACAAATTTTTCTCTTCACTGTGTGTGGATGTGAATCAAAAGCATTTTCATTATTTCTTTGAAATGTGTATAAGCACAAGAGAAATGGGAACAGCATAGTATGTTTAGTCAGATCTGTGGTGCTAAACTTCCAGACTCATAATTTCAATGACTAGTTCTATGATTTTGATTTTTTTTTATACTGAATATTTTTTTAGTATCTAATATTCTTGGGTCAGCTATACTGGAGTGAATGGAAGTTTTGTAATATTACCACAGTAACTAGATCAGATTCCAAGGAACAAAGAGAAATTCCAGGTTAAAATCAGAAGGCAAAATGGTGTGAATCTCCCAGGTGGTATTCAGCCTCTAAAGCTATAGAAAACAGCTTGTAATTCAGCAAAGGAAGCCATTAGACAACCATTAAAGAGCAATCAAGAAAACTTTATTTATAAGGAAACAAAGAGTACTCTTAAAGGATGATTGCTAAAGGTTAAAGTGCAGCCTGAGAGAAAATCAGGCCATGTGCAACTTGAGAAAAACTTGATTTCAATGTTTGCTATACTAATTTGACAAACTGTTGGCACAAAGATCAGGTCATTATACTGAACCCACTTAAGAAAGAAGAAATAATGCCATGCTGAAATATCTTCTTTCAAAGCTTTATAATACTTTTTTTCCAATATTTTTTTAGTTATTTCATCCCAGTTGCAGCTGGAACTGCAAATTTCTTGCTTCACTTCAGAGAGCCATTGCGTCTGAACCAAATATTCCTCTCTTCTGTGGGACTGTTTCAGAGGATACGTTATTGGAAGAATGTTATGCAACTTGATGCAGACATTTGAATTTGTTCCATCTTCTTGATTTATAAACTGATACAATCTTCACAAGTTTTTCATATATAGTCAGATGGACTTGTTTCACAGCATTTGGAATCATTTAACCGAGCAGGGAACTTAACTGTAAAGTAATTTGCAAGACTGAGCGATATTTGCTTCATGAGTGTCAGTGTTGGTTGTCAGTCCATTATGGTGTTCAATACTGGAGTTACTGGTGCTATAAGTGGTTTGTGAGCTCAAAATTAAACAAGGAAAGAACAACCCAGGCAGAGAGCATGGTTGCTGAGATGAGAATTACCTTGGACACAGTGACTGTTCCAAATATGGCTGCAGACAAAAATGTAGTAAAGGGCTTTTCTTGTGTCAGGATCTTCTCTGAATTCCACATCTTGAGTGAAGTATTCTGTGTCCACATTTTGGGTCTTTTTTTTCTTGTGTTTAGTAGGTTTCCTGTCTGCCCTGTAAGCCTTTTTTCTCACTTGCTTCTGTTTAGGGTAAGAAAGGATACCATAGTCTACCTCTTTATCATTCACTTTGAAATCAGTTCAAAGAATTCATCAGTCTTTCCCTTTCCTCAAGAAGACATGAATTTTATTCAGTTTAGAGTAGGAAATGCATAATGGGAATTGATTGAACTGAATTATTTTTTTCCCCTCTTATTTTTCTCTTCTTCATGGTGCACACACCTCTTTTGCAAGAGCTGATGACACAGGAGTACCAGTTGTCAGTCACATAAGAATATCTTCCCCACATGCCCCACATCGTCATAGTGTAGTTCTTTCCCATACTGGTCAAACAGCCATATCCTTGGTAATAAGACTGCAGGAGTTGTAGCTGTGTGTGCACTGTCCAAATAGCTCGTGTGCAATTGAAAAAATCCTAAGTCATTTTAGTGCCTGAGTTGTGCTTTCAGAAATAAACTGCATTGCAAAGCAAAAATGCATCAGTTTCATAAATGACAGGGTTTTGACTGATACTGTGTCCTACAAAGCCTGACGCTTTTATCAACTCGAGCCAGCCAGAAGGTAGCTGGAATGGAGTGACTACCGCCAAAATCAGAGCAGACTTCTCCAGTTTTAAATCTCTAGTGCAACATATGAGGGTGTGTTGTAAACTTCTTGGATGATATTCTGATATACAGGTCCCTCGAAAGCTCTGGGGGAGCAGGAAGACTGAACCGTGCTGAATAATTTTCAGATTTTTTCTCTCTACCTTGCTTGATAGTGTTATATGTATATAAAATTTTAATGGGGACACTGCAAGATGTCGTAAGTTCGCAGGAAGACTCTCAAGAGTGAACTATATTTATTTACAAAATACCTGCATGTACAGGCAGAAGTGTTTTGTGGAATCCTAACTCCATTGGATATTTTTTTGTGGATGAAAAGGTTATTTGTTTTTCATGCTTTTGGAATCTACCTATGTTCTTTTTGTGTGCCTCAGTAAGTTGCCAAAGATGGATGTCCTGGAGTGTAAATCCAGTCCTTACCTGAAGGGTTTAAGTTCTGATAAAGGTTTGCAGCATGGTGAGGCAATGGGAGGGAGCTCTCTGTGATTGCAGACTGATGCTCCTCTGTGGGGTGTATCTCAGTTTTGTAAGTCCTTGAATCAGATCATTCTTTTCTAAAACTTTTTTTAAATACATACATATATGTATGTGTGTGTTGTGTGTTAAAAATATATATAAATTATTTCATGAGTCTTTTTAAAAACAAATGATAGGCGTCTTACTGAAGAGGAAAAACAAAGGATGGAAACTCTCCTGTGGGTCAAAATTACATTGCCATCCCCTTCTGATGTGAAATAAAAGCCTAATCCTATCGGTTTGGGTGACCTGTAGGGTCTGTTAGCAGGGGAAGTCAATGAAATGCATCACAATTAACAATGTCTTGTTGATCTCCCACGGACTGGAACTGTAGCAGATAATTGTGCAGTAGTGGGAGTTTTGCCATGACTAGCTTTATCATTTTGTCAGTTTGCTAATAAAAGGTCAGCAAGGGTACAGAGCATCTGAGATTTACATATGGCAGATACAAAAGCGTTCTGTGGAGCCTGCTTCAGAGAGGGGCCAGGGCGTTTGTTGCAATTGACACCCATGCTGTGATTCCAGAATTGACAAGAAACGCCATTACTAAGCGGATCTGCCAAGATAATTAGAATTCAGGGGGTTGCATTTTTAATCTGACTTGAGTCAGATAATTTATCACAGCAGTAGCAAGCTGTCAGGGTCACAGAATAAATACTGATTATGGAAGAATAAAGATTAAGTGCGGCCATACAAAAAAAAAAATTACAGGCCAAATTGTACTTAAGAAATGTTTTCTTCCAATACTTCCCATGCTAATTTCATGTAATATTGGCAATAAGATCATATCTCTAAAATGAGCTTTTTTATAAAAGGAGGTAATGCTGTGTAGGAGTGTCTGTACTTAGGAACTGTTTAAATTTTAAATTGCAAATTGATTGGAAGGAAATATTAATTTTGAAAAGCTGATTTAGCATGACTGTTCCATTCCTATCACCACCATAATAATTTGACATGTTAAAGGACAAAATACTCTATCCTGAAGGCAGCCCTAATTTGTTAGCATTAGTAAGATACTGCATTTTTAATTCAACACAGCTCTTGCTTTTGAGTCACACATGGACAGTTTATGGCACTTTTATTTAATTAAAGAAACCTATTTATTAAAATATGCAACTTTGAAAGCAGTTTTTGAAAGCCAAACTAGTATGTTAAGGATCCAGCACTTCCATATTCACCTGTAGTTTTTTAAGGATGCAAGATCAAATGAGAACATAGCATTTATGCATATAGTATGTTTCCTTGGAAAAAAAAGCTACTGCAAAGATGAATAATTAATAGAGGTATGTTGTATTCAAAAAGAAATTTCAAGAGATGCTGAAATGCAGTAGCTACCTTTAGAATACAGTTTCTTAGTAAGGCAATCCTGTATCTCTTTAGCAATCCAAAGCACCTTTAGCAGCCATGTTTAGGTGGTGTGTTGGTTATGTTGCTTCCCTTTTCTTCTACAAGACCATAGTTTACTATTTAACCCTGTAAGAACTTTAAATAAGTAGCTAGTTATTACTGAAATATCTACAACTGAATACTGTGAAGTCTCAGCTGAAAAAATGAGAGCTTTGAGATATTAGCAGCCTTGCATTTTAGAGTTGTTTTTTGATTTGCTTTCTGACATTGCATATTTCATGTAGAGTGGATGATGTTTCCACTTTTCTCTTGGCTGCATTTGTGGTTAACTCATTATTTTGGTTCTGGAAATAGAGTTTGTGGTCCTTTTTTATAGTGATAGGACTCCAGTACATCTGCCTAAGGAGAGCAATTACTGTGAAATTTGTTCAACTGAAATTGAGAGAATGAAGCGTGGATGACAGACACTTTAAAAAGTAATAAGCTACAAAATCTTAGGAATATATATATTTTTAATTGTAACTGTAAAAAAAAAATGTAAAATATTTTGAAGTATTATTTCATTTCCAGAAAGTAAGTAGATAATTTTCAGTAACTAAAGGTCTTCAGTAACCTTTGAGTATAGATTGTTTTCTAAATAGATACGCAAGACTGTGATTTTCAAGAGATTTTCTGCCCATTTCATAGGTTCAGAAATTGCAAAATTCCTCAATATTGACTCTAAGGCAGAGTTAGAAAATGTTTCCTGTTGAAGCCATGAAAATGATTAATTTTGGTAGATGCATCAATAATGAAGCATCTTGTCTGGGGGGAACAAAGCATTCGAATCTCTCTTTTATCAAGCAGGTCTCTCATAGCAGGCACTTGAAATGAAACTTCCATGATACTGTTTTTTTATGGTATACCTAATGGAAGCTTTAGTCTTTAATTTTTTGAAATATCTGATTGTAACCAATGAAAAAATGAACCCTTTTGTGTTATTTTTATGAATGTCATTATTATTATTACTAATATTATTATTATCGTCATCATCATTAATTTTCTCAGTAATGAATTGTCCTGCTACCTCACTTAAGTAGCAGGGGGCAGAAGTGTGTATTACTATAGCATTCAGCCTTGCTGGGGGGGAGCAACACACTGTGTGAGAGACTCTAATGCTGGAGCCACAGGATATTAAAGCTCAAATTGAAGGCCAGCCAGGAGAGCAGAGCACTGGGTTGACTGCACCGTGTAAAAAGTTCCTTACTCTTGTCCAAGTGCAATGAGTGCTGAGGCTACTAACATAAGATACAGCTTTTATGGACCCAGCAGACTACCCTGCCCAAGTCTGGGGTAGAGTTGTCCAATTAACATTGTTAATGTATTATTAATTTTGTGTTAATAACATAAACAAATCCTGGGGAGGTGTGAGCTTAAATTCTGCACAGTGAAAGAGCTGTGTTTGCAGGCAGGTTGGGAATCACATCTGCTCAGAAGGCATTATTTAGGAATTTGCTTTCAAACAGCTCCTTTCACAGTCTAACTACAAGGGACAGTAGCTGGAGTTGTGCCTGGAATAAAATAGGAAAAAGAAGGGAGGCCACTCCCTGGAAGCCTGGCGGCTCTGAACCCTGCAAAACCTCGGCTGCTGTTTCCTTGGTCTGGATCTGTCAGGTAAGGATAAAGGAGGGCAGGCAGAAAGAGTTGCTGAGTGCCTGAGCAATGAAGAAAGCATAATATATCAAGCTTGCTTGATGTAAACACCTGTGTCCTGGGCATCTTTTTAAGGCACCCTTTCTCCTCCTCCAAAAGTTCCTAGAGCTGTGGTCTGTGACCAGTGGCCTGTAACTCCGGTAGTGGTGTGTTACACGTGCCTACCTCAGCAGAGGTGTGGAAAGATGCCCTCAGTGACTTTGCTTTCTGCATACAGCCATCTCCTCTGTAAATGCTGTTTCTGACCACATCAGGTTCCACAGCTGAGAAGCTGAGTGACACACATAATCTTTTCTGTACAAATATTGGCAGAAAATGCAGTGTCAGCCTCCCTTTTTGCTGTGATTGTGTATTAATAATACAGCTCTTATGTTAGCAGAACTCTCTGAAAATGGTTACATCATTTACATGCCTGTTTTTAAGAAAGGTCACTTAGTTTGGTAATGTGTTAATTTAGACACAAGGGAAAAAACAGGTCAGAGGAAGAGATAAAATTGGTCTGTCTTCTGTAGTGGTCTTGCTGATTAATTGACAAAGTCTTCAACTTATATAGTACCATAGATTATGATGAATTAATTACTTATAAAATAATAGGAGTGCAAAATAAAAAGCAACTTGAGCATGCTTGTATTCCTCACTAGGAACAGACTTTAGTCATATTACTGAACACTGTTCAGTCATCCCATAGTATAGTGACTGAAGTAAATGCGCAAGTCATGAAAGGCCAAAAGGGATTGTGTTGGAAGAGCTACTTCCAGTGGAGGCGAGACCACTGCTGGTGCAGTGAGCATTGTGACTTGTTTGGGATGGGGTGTAGGCCAGCAAAGGGTGTATAGCAAAGGGAATAAAGTTGTGTCAGAGAAGGTTAGCTCTCCTTTAGAGGCTAGTCAAGGCTAGGAGAGAACAGCTTAGCTTTCATAAATGTTGTATGAAGAGTAAACAAGCAGAGAAGGGAGCTATCCAAAGTAAAGAATCACATAGCTAGCAGAACAAATGTTTATAAATTTGTTCATGGATCTTCTGAGTCTGGAAACTGGAAGAAAGTTCTTCACTTGAAGTTGTAGTCACCTTGATGCTTCAGTTACTGTAGAAAATAAAAATTCTGCACCAGGGGGCACTTGTGTGCTCCAAAACTTTGCCAGTGGCAACTAGGCTAGATGATCTGTCACAATAATTTAAAATGGTTTAAGAATTTTTTTTCCCATGATGTGTTTGAAATACAATATCCCTTAATTTCAGAGTGGAAAAATGAGGTGCACAAATGTATTTAACAGTTGAACCTTTGATTCACACAGTACTGTGAACTGTATGGAAATCCAAATGTGAATAAATAGGTATAAAGGAATGGGTTAGCCAACACTCGAGGCATGAAGAAATACCATGCTACAATTTTATAATGCATGTTACAGCTGTATAAATACGAGTAAGGGATCTGTAACGCCTCTGTGACTTTTTGCACTGTCTTAGATGGGCCTTAGGTGGTGCTGTTGCATTTTTTCTTTTGGCAGTGGCTGGTTTTAGTGCTTCAGTCGTTTTTATTCTGCTTTGCTTTCTAGATCATACCAGGAAACTAAGAATAGTTGGCTACACCAATATTTGTAAAATTTACCAAGGTGGAACACTAAAACATAACCACTTGTAGGGTGCACTTAATTTCCTAATTTGAAACACTTTAGCACCTTTATATAAGAACTGAGTAATACTGAACTATGCTCAGAGCATAAGGCGTATCTTGCTCTACGTGTGTTATTTTGTCTAACGGTGTATAAATGTGAGTATAAAAATAAATTAAAGACACAAGATCGAGTAAAACCTCTCCAAAATTAAGTTCAACATGTGGGATTGATGCTGTAAGTTCACAAGTCTTTCAACTTTCCATATGGCTAATTAAAAAGAAAGAAGTGGCTGAATTTTAGAAAAGAAATGTGTATGTCACATTGGCAACTTGCAGAGTGCCTCCTCTGTTAAAGGACCTATGCACTAGTTTTACATCCAATTTCCTGCCCTTATCTTCCTTATGCCAGCTCACAGTGTGGTTCATTGGGAAACAGTTTGCTTTTTTTTCCTACTTCTTTTTTCACAACATAAAAAAAAATTCCCATGAAGGTTTTTTCCACTACAACTGCGTAGCCTTTATGCTCTGCAGCCTGCCAAGCTTGCCAAAACTCAGCAGGTAGCCCACATGGTATGCATGTCTGTGTGAGAACGCTCCCCTGATGTGGACAAGATGTTGGTTGTAAAATGAAGCCAACATCTTGTCCACAAGTGTGCGAAAAAATATCCTCAATCTGGACAGACATGTTTTTGTAGGCTGAATGCATTGGCTGTACTAATTCAAAGTCTAAACCTTTTAAGACCAGGAAAAAATAATTATATAGTTACAGTACCAGTAATGCTATCAGTAGTAGTAAAGTTGCAGATGTATTTGTTAATCTGAGACTGTTTGGTTAAACTTTTACTGCCCTGGTATTTACAGTAATTCTTTTGGCATCTGTAACTTCAGGGGTTTTATCACTCCTATTTTAGCCTCCACAACCTGGGCAAATAGTGTAACCCCAAGATTATGGGCTAGCAAAGAACAGTACAAGAATTAAGAGGAGAGATGCTGTGGCTTCAGTCTGCAGTTTGCCCAGAACTTCCTTTGAGATGGATATTTTTGTTTTGTACCTATGCCCTGTGAGTTGCACATGAGGAGCAAGGGAAAGAGTAATGTATAGATAGTGAAGGATAGCAGTGACAGACTCCCTTGCTCAGATGTAAAGGAATGAGGCAAAGTTGGTTGCATAATGTAAACAAAACAAAACAAAAAAGCCCTACAAGGTTGTTCCCTGGAACTGTGTATGCTTCATATTTTCCAAACTAAAATTGTTAAAATGTTCTGATTAGTTTAAAACTTGTAAGTATTAAAGTTAGGTTTTCTCATGGGAGCAAACCAAAAAATTGGCAGAAAACTTAAGCTGTACTTTGGTGTTTTCGCTTATTTCAGGCTGAAATATGGGAAGGACAAAATTTTGTTTCATTTTCACTTTGGAAGTTTGTGGTTTAGGGTTTTTTAAGCTGTCACAGTTTGAGTACTTATTTAAGTTAAAGGTGTTCTGAATTGCCTAGGTCTGCCTAAAACTGTGGGGTTTTATCCAATCCATGTTACAGATTTTTTTTTTCTGAGAAATTTAAAACACCACGCTATTACGTTACACCTAAAGGTGCACACAGTGATTGAGTACATCCACACTTCAGTTGGAGCAAAACTCCTGCTGATCCACACAGCTCACCTGTGGATGACCCCACACTGCGGGGGGAAAACCAGGATTCACCCTTTGCTTTAAAGGATGCTTTTTTCCATGTATATATCTGCTAGTATATGCTTAGCATAGCTGGTTCTGTTTCTCTCCTCTGCCCTTGCAGTGTATTAGGGTTGGGAACACCCAGACTCCAGAGCATTTCCCTCACCAGCAGGAGTGCTCTCCTCAGAGCTGCAATTGCTTCCTCTGGAGTCTCACTTGAAGTTAGTGGAATATGGGGATACTTAGCATACCTAGACGTTTCCAGTAATATAGACTCATGGCACTTACTTCAGGCATTTCATTTTGTTTTTTTGTTTTGATGGCTTTTAAAAAAAAAAATTTAATGAAAGCTCTTCGTTTATTACTTGGCAAAGTACATATTGCCTCTTCTCCATTTGCTTGTGTTATTGTGTAAAAGCCCTTGAAGGTTTAGGATTTCTAAATGCATTTGCCTAGCATGTGGACACCTTTTTTTTGTAAACATAATGGACAACAGCTTTGAAGCATGTTTAGCTCTTTTAGACTTGCAAATTAATACCTTGTAAAAGTTTGGGCATGTTCTTCCACACAATGCTTTTCCTGTCTAGATCATCAAGGTACATGGTTGGCAAGTGTCTGGTTTAAATAGGTTCTGGTTTTGCCTTGATTCATTCTGGTTTGAAATTTCATATTATACAATATCTAAAAATTAAACTTCAGTATAGCTTTCTAATGAAAAGACAAGACTAGGTTGATTTTTTAAAAATTTTTTTAGAAGAAGATGAAACCTCTTATGTGCATGGGGATTTTCTTATGAATAGTTCATGCTCTTTTTCAGGGAGGTAATTTTTTTCATTCCTTTAGAAGATCTTTCTTGATGTACTAATATGCATCACTGTCTTGAAAAATGGCTTCATGATAGTATTCAGCAGGCAAAAAAAATTACAGTGTGTGTAAAACTCCTCCTTGATCGTGCATGACATTGCCCAGTTTATGAGACCTTGCAGCTAAAGAGTAATCTATTCTTAAGCATGTAATTATTTTTGGCAGGCAGGTATTTCAAAATACATAACTTAAACTTTTTTCTGTTCCAAGTCTAGTTTAGACTGTGTGATATGTCCATTCTTATGGTGGAAAGGGCTTTGTCATTTTTCTTCATAAATGTAATTTTTGAAGTTTCATTTCAGTCTATTACAGGTGAACATAGCTCATAATTTATGTGTTACACTGACAGACTACAAATAATAATGTCTCTTGGAACAGCAAGTCAGAAAATCACCTAGCATATTAATTACAATTGTCAAGCAATGACTGATCATAAATTTAACATCAAAGACCCAGACTTCCTAAGAAAGCGTCTTAAATGCTCCATTAAAAAAATTTGCCCTTGAAATTGCATGTTAGATAATAAGTACTAAAGTAGTGTATTATTATTTTTTTTAACCATGGAAATGTCTTTTTAAATAAAAATGTGGTAGAAAAGTTGGGGGAGGGATTTATTAATTTGTTATTTCTCAGTGTAAGAATTCCACACCTACATGTCAATAAGAATATACTATTAAACTTACTTATTGGATTTGGTTATCTAATACCACTTTAGAAGCACCTGAAAGGCAGAGAAAAGGACAGTGTTCTCCATGATGATGTGTAGATATGTGTGGTATGGTGTGGCTAAGCCCCAGTCTTCTCTGTGTCCCCTGGTGCCCCCAAATTCCACCAGTGGATGGTTTTGAGGAGTGACACATGTGACCTGCTAAGGGACAGTGCATGCTTGGTCATCCTAAGTGTCTGCTTGGCTTCAAGGTCAGCTTCTTCAAAGAAAAATTCCAGTTGTACTTTTCTGTCCTGCACAAACTTCTGATTTTTTCCATCACAGAGGTGGGGAACATGGTAGGGGATCCAGGCATGGTATGCCTCAACCATTTGTCCTAGTTCACACTCCAGTTCCACAGCTGAAAGTTGCACAGGTTTAAACTTCTCCCTACGTGCTGCCAAGGTCTGGCTTGAGTGCAAACCCCAGCCTATCCTCAGGTTTCCCAGGGGTACTGGCTGAGGTTGGTGGGATTCTGGGTTCAATACCAGGAGTCAGGAGTTCATTTAAGGATTCCTAAGTGACTAGAGGTTTGAAGGACCCAACTGTATATATGCCTTTGCATGGGCCTCATTTTCAGAGAACTTTGTAGTTATTGAAAGTCAGTGGGTTATAGTGAATATTTAGACATTTGTCTGAGGTTACAGTTGTGGTTGAAACAACTGTAAACACTATGAAAGAAGATCTGGGTCTAAATGTGGAGGGGAGTGGGTCACAGGAAAATGCAGACAAGAGGAGGGAATTACAGAAGACACAGGAGGAGCTGGTGTTTATTGCAGTAGGAAGTTGACGGAAGTGGTTTGTATGTCGTTAGGAAATCCAGCTTCATTAGTTCT
Organism: Aleadryas rufinucha; assembly: GCA_013397815.1. Taxonomy (NCBI): domain Eukaryota; kingdom Metazoa; phylum Chordata; class Aves; order Passeriformes; genus Aleadryas; species Aleadryas rufinucha. Next base: position 571,175 of record VZTH01000702.1, read on the forward strand.
GTGCTTTACAGAACTTTTTAATTTAAGCTAGATGGGTAGTGGACTCACAGTTGGGAAATGACGTGGTGACAAATAGCTTTTTCGGTTTCTGCACAGTTGAAGTCCTTTCCTTTTCTCAAATGTATCTCAGAAATTGCTCCCATGGTGTACGTCCAGCCCAATGTCTGAATTAGTAAATGGGAACAGGCAATGGAAAGACTTGTCATGCAAAAAAATTAATTTGAGGAATATGTGGAAAGTGTCTGTGATGAGGCAAGTCAGTCTAAACTTGTCATCACTTTCATTTGGCATAACTCGGTGCTGCTGGAGAAAGGGATGATTGCCTCTCCCTGTTCAGGCTGCCTGTTTCCTTTGTGTGCTGACTTTGTGGTTCTGACGTGGTTTTGGTTGGGTTAGCTTTCATTTGGAGCAGATCCATGTTCCAGCTTGCCCACAAGCACACAAACACTTCTGCTGGGAAGAGACAGTGGTGAGAACAGGCAGGTTGGTGTGGAAGGAAAGGTGGAACCATTTGCCTTGCGAGAAGTTGGGCCAGGCGAGGGGATTGCAAAACCATCACCTCGGCAGGGATGGCGGGAGAGTCAGAGACTGCATCCAGAGAGAGCTGCTAAAGAGGGATAATCAGCAGTAATGTTTTTAAGGACTTTTCAGAACCATTAAAATAACATGTTGTGACACTGAAAGTATTTCTATGTCAATAATTATTTTTCAGTAATTATTCAGTAATAGTGTCATTGATTTCTGACACTTAATATTGATAACATAATGCTGGGTCTTTTCTCTTCTCTTTTCTCTTCTCTTCTCTTCTCTTCTCTTCTCTTCTCTTCTCTTCTCTTCTCTTCTCTTCTCTTCTCTTCTCTTTTCTTTTCTCTTTTCTTTTCTCTTTTCTTTTCTTTTCTTTTTTCTTTTCTTTTCTTTTTTCTTTTCTTTTTTCTTTTCTTTTTCCCTTTACTGCACTGTTTAAAGATACAGAACCATTGCACTTTATTAAAAAGACACTTCCCTGCTTGGGCAGCTGAGTGCCTTGTGTAAACCACAGTGCCGAGGGATGTCTGGGAGCTGGGTAAGAGACACTTGGATTATCTGCTGAGGCCTGCCAGCAGAGCAGAGGCTTCTATTAGTTTTTACTGAGATGGAACTAGTCTGAAAAAGGTGATGTCCAGGATAAGTAAGTACTATCTTCAAGTGTTATCTCTTAGCTGGATCCAAAGCATACTTGACAGTGAGCCTGATTTTTTGGAAACCATAAACATATTAAAATTCAGCATTAACTTTGAAATGCAGGCAAGCAGACTTAGCTTCATCATATTTGGAATCCCAAACACATCATGGAGAAGTTTTCTGTGTTTTTTAATGTCACTAACCTAAATATAACTACTGAATTTCAGCAAAGCTATGCTAGCAGATACACATAATTTGGTTGGTGTTACTTTTTCTGTATTTCCACATCTGTATGAGGTGCCTGGACATGGTATGGACATCTGACTTCCACTACTGATAACACACAAGTTACTGGTGGGACAACCACTGGATCCTGTCTGCACCTTGGGGAGACTTCTTGTAGCCTGATGCTTTTCAAAAGAATAGCCCCATGGTAGTGACACTGCATCTGCAGGGACTGGGTTTGGGACCTGACATTAAAAACATCATTCATTTTGGCTGCTTCATTATGAAGAAATAGCAGGTCCATCCAATGGGAGGCATTAGTAAAATTTTAAATTTCCACAATTTAACCTTATGGAAAGACAGCATTACAGTGCAAGAATAGCTTATAGGAGCATGTAATTTTGTGGTTTTCTTTTGGACTGGCAAAGTGAAAAAATACAAGAATGGCTACAGAACCCCATACCTTGTTTCCAGCTCTTTAGTGACTTTTTGCAAGCATTCCCCTTGTCTTATTTGCAAAGCAGAGTGCCAGTTATCACAAGGCTGTGGCTGATAATAAAGATGCTGAAGGATAAAAAACCAGTGAAACTAATATAGTGCATAAAAGTAGCTTGATTTTGTTATGGTTTTTTCAGATTTACACCTGAAATTGCACAGAGGCTGTTTAGAATTATTTGAGAGTTGAGGTGTTGTTACATGGTTTTAGGATGCTCTTGAGAGATGAAAATGGGGAGGACAGAGACAGTCTGAGACTGTGTTCTTACCTTTCCTGTGTTGTTTTCTTATGTGCACTGGGTGAGAGAGTTTACAGGACAAGTTATACATTCCCCATGTAAAGCTGTTTCTTATTTTTCTTAAAAGCACTCAGGGAATCCTTAAGGATGAATGGGTTTGGGGTTTTTTTTAATGGATTTTGGTTTAGCCAGCTCAATTATTCAGGCAATGGCGAGGGCCCTGCAATGTTTTTGGCCAAGTGGAGGACCACATGAACAAATGGAGAAGGAACTTGGGATCTGAAAATGGATATACTGTTGCCTAGCTCCAGATGCAATTTGTAACATATGAGAATAATCAAGTCCTGAAAGTGTAAAAGCTTAAAACTTGAGAGCCAAATAAAATATGTTGTAGTGGATTAGGCCAAAATGTACTTAGAGCAGTCTGTGTTAAAATTGTTTTATTTCTCATCAGAGCATAAATTGCAAAGGATTGTCAGCAATAAATTTGGACTTAGTTTGATAGAAGGCGTCTTCTGCAACTTGTGAAATCTAATAAAATTCATTAATATGCCATGATTCAAGATTTCTGTAAATGTTAAGAAAAATATGACTATACCTAAATAAAATATTATTAATCATGTATTTATTCTAGTCTTAAGGCATGTTAGCAATTATATTTTCACATCATTGTTCAGCAGTTACAAATGTACCAAAAAATATTGGCAGAAGGCTGTTCCTTATGTGAAAACAGAGAGCCTTAAACTTAGCAAAGACCTGAAGAAAGTCTATTTAACAGTTAGATATATAAATAATCCCATTAACATTGGAAAGAGAATTCCCCTTGAGTTCAACAAGAAGAGAAGAGAGATTTAGACGCATTCTTGTATTGCAGTCTGACCTGCAAGTAAATAAAATAGAAACTAGTTTTGTTTGAGATATCAGCACAGGTTTCCTCCAATGAACATGAAATGAGTTGCTTCTTTCTCTGCACCAGCATCTCTCACACTGTAAGAAGTGTGTCCCTGTTTTACTGGTGTATGTGAGAAGAAACTCAGAATTTCCTGGATTCAGCTTGACCTTTATACCAAATTCCAAATTAGTCCTCCCCCCTGCATTCATCAGGGCTCTGCATGTCCTGGTTTTAATTTTTTAATTTTTTTTTTTTAAGAATACCATGAGATCATATCTTACAGACCCAGAAGTGATGATTATCCCAACAGAGAAACCAATTGTGGGCTGTTTCATCAGTTCCTGGACGATGATGACAGAGGAGTGGGAAAAGTGCGTTCTGATTCAGCTGTTTATTCCCACATGTAGTTACTAGTTTCTTAGTGATGATCGTTTCCTTGACTAAGAATTGCAAAACTCAGAACAACATGGTGAAATAGGCAGAATATTTGAAAGCACTTTATTCCAGAGTGGAAATAAATAGGACATATAGAGAGCTAAAACTTTATGGTATTTTGAGCTGTTTGTCTTGATTATCCCCAAGTTTTCAATTAAAAGAAAAAGAAAAGTGGAACAAAACCACCACAGAAGCAACTATTCTTTATGTTTCTTAAAAGGCTAGGTTTTGCACCTAAAAGCTTTTCCATTGCTTAATTATTAAATTTAGTTCTTACAGTGACAGCAGCGTCTTTTGATGACAATGAAGAACCACCATATGAAGACAACTGTAGTATTGGTATTATACACGTTTTATGGTCTTCTATTTAGCAAATTGGAACAAAAATTCTTACTGTATGTCTTCCATGCTAAGGGAAGCTCTCTGAAATTTGCCTGAAGCACTGACATGTGGCCTCATCTTGTACAGTTATGTAAGCACTTTTCCTTAAGTATCTGGTAGTAGGAAGGTAGTTTTTACTTTTGCTCTCATGGGATAAGGTGTGTTCCAGCAACACATACCTGAGAGGCCAACTCTGTAGATTCCTAAGAGCGGTGACACATGCTGCTTGTCCTCTGTATACTTTACCTGAAAAATTCTTTGTGAGATTCAAGTTTCCCTTTCCTACCTTACCTCTGCTGTGTAATTTCCCTGGCAAATTGACTCAAAATTTTGTAGTAAAAATTGGAGGGGATGTGGAGGGGACTGCTAATGTAGAGAGTAAAATGAACCATGATGTAAAAGATCACTAGTCTGGTCGGTGGGATCTTGTTGTTAAGTATCTGGTAGTTGATACTGAGAAAGTGTTCACAGAATAGAGATTAGACTGCCCAGGGAAGGCTGAACTGCCTCCTTCTTTAATCAGTGGAGGAGAGAGGTGCTTCTCAAGGAGATAGTTCAGACTAGTCAAATTAATCCCTTCTCTCTACATCAAGGACAATATCAGTGGAGTAAACCAGCAGGATTAGGTGTGTGAAGTATAGTGGGCTGGAGAGGTAGATGAGAAGGTTTATGTGTATTGCATGGAGATGACTTGGTGGGGACTTGGAAAGATTAACTTGATCTCAGTAGCTAATGGAAGGCAGTTCTTCCCAAACATGTAGTAGTTCTTTCCTGCTCATCTTGTGGAGTATCAGCTCTCTCAAATGACTGATGAGAGATATTCACAATTAAAAGCTGTGAACAGGCCCCTGATCAATTATATCTGTATCAAGCTTTACAAAGTTTTTGATAGTGCAGAATGGATCCTTATGGTTACCTAGACGTAACACAGGCAAGGAAGTGCCCTCACCACATCTGCAGAGGAATTGTACTCTTTTGCAGCAGAAGTGAGTATAGCCTGAACTCTGTAACTTGTGATTTGATGTAGTGAGTATATTCTAGAAAAACATCCAATATTGGTCTGAAGCCAAATGAAAGACTTAATTTCACTTGGTAAATCTTCTTTATTGTTAACTAGGTGTTGGGTTTTTCAATTTGAAGCCGGAATGTTTCCAATTCCCATCCATTAGATAATGTTATCCCTCTGTTTATTTAAATTTAAGGGCCTTTATGTATGTTTATAATCCACAGTGATCATTAATTTACTCTTTGAAAAGTTAAGAGCTTTTGTGGCTGTTGTGGTGTTTGTGTGCTCTGGAGAATACTCCTTTACTTAATGGGTAAAAATTATGAAGAGTTATTTTCCCGTTTCTAATTTGCTGTGATAGCCAAAGGCTTAAGAAGAGAAGTCAACCACTGCATTAACTCTTGGAAAGAAAATGAACAGAACATGTCTATCTGGTTTAGCACTAGATTTTGGCAGAGAGGCAGCATTCTCAGTAGTGAACCAATTATTATGGATAATAATGTTTTAGCTTGCATAGATTGTTTTTTTAGAGTGTTCCCAGCTAATGATAGTCGTTAATCCATTGGTAAACTGAGTCTTGAGCTTTCTGTTCTGATCTTTATTTTTGATTTGTTTACTTGAATGAATTTTTAATGTGATAACAGCCAGATTGTTTCTGACAGCCTGATGTCACAGCTGATTGAAGTGTTCTGTTTCTTCCATTAGCTCTTGCCTGCTCATCGCTGCCAATATTACTGACAGTAGCTTCCCTCCTCCACTCTTACATCACTTTTGTGGGTTGGGGGACAGGAGGGCTGGTGTTCAGGGGCTTTGGTTCTTTTCTCTCAGAGTTTCTTTAAATTTTATGCTTTTCATGTTCACGTTTGTGCCATTAAATCATGAGACTGTGGTGTGGCTTTCCTTCTGTGCTGAAAATACTCAAACATTATTTTCTCTTAATCCTTATCACCTGTCCTCTCCCATGTTCTAAATGAGGAAAGCATTGATGTTGTTGAAATTGCACTCTGGAGCATAAGAATTTGCAGCAATAAGCCTGTGAGTCTGGGAGAGCAGTCTGTAGATGTCGCTGGGACTGCAGCCCCACATGCTGTGCCAGCTGTTGGGCAGCTGCCATTCCCTTGGCAGTCTGGTACACTGAGGCACACGGTGTTCCAAAATGTTCCTTCAGTTGTGCAGTATCAGATCAGAGATGCTCCCATCCAGCTGGGAAGGTACTGGGAGAGCCAAGTGATCGTGGTCTAGAGAGCTTTCTCACTGGTGCACACGGACATGCTGTAATTTTTAACTAGAGATTTGGGCAATGCCTTACTTATCCTGATAACTGAGGGACAGGTATAAGGGGACAGCTCTTCTGAATCAGAATGTCATTTTATCTATTTATTTCTTATCACTGAGCTTCCCCTGCAGTAGCTGAGTGTTAACTAACCCTCCTTGTCTGTTACCATGGGACTTTGTCCTTAAGGACCTTAACTCCTCCTTTCTTCTCTATCCTGCCCAGTCTGCACATTCTGATCCATCTTTGCAGATTCTTGTCCCATCAGGTTGCCATACATTGTTTTGAGTTGCTGCTGACAAGAATGTGAACACCCTCAGTATCGAGCCCTTTTGTGGCAGCACTCCCATCTCATTCCACTTACCTTGGCTCCCACTCAAGTGCCGGGGTGACCCTGGTGGTTTCATTTCACTGCATTGCAGGATTTGAGCAGTGCTGAAGCTCGCTGACGTTGGTATTTGATTTTGCAAGCTGCTGAGCACCTCGTGCAAGTGTTTTCAATTACTCCAGTGTCATCCAGGGAGATGAGGATAAAAATGGTGCTGAGCAGCTCCAGCAAGTGGCTGCTATGTGAGCCCTGCAAACAGATCAGCCTGTATCGCTGTGAAGTTTATTACCTAAGGGGGAAGGAGTTAACTTGGGGGCAAGGGAGAGATAACTTTTGGTGCTAAATGTCACAGGTTTTTTACTGCAAATACACATTTCTCAGTGGTGGTTTGTTTTTTCATTTTTGGGCTTTTTTTACTTTTCGGGGCTTTACAGTAATTTGCAGCAAAAGCAAATAAAAATATGGTATCTGTTTAGTCTTTTGATGCAGCTAGGATAAAGAATGCTTCAGCTCAGGAGTATGTTCAGCAATAACCATCCTAATTTCTGATAAATCTGAAAATCTTATTTAGGGTTACCAGAGTCAAGTGTTTGACAGCTTTGCAGTAATTACTCAACAGCTTTTGAAAAGTGACTGGATCTGTTTGTTTTTAAGGGACAAATAGAGCTTTCAGACAAATACTAAAATCACTGTAAATTTCTTTTTGGCATTTAAGTAAATAACTTTGATTACTCTCATTTTCATATTTGTCATTAAAATTCATAATTTTTATTAAATTTAAATTTTGCCTTTTAAAATTCAGGCCTTTATGAGTCTCCTGTTTTAAAAAAGATGTGGACCCTGCATATGTGATTTTCTTGCTCTTTCCTCTCAATTAATGCAGCACAATAGACATGAGTTACTCAGGGGGTGGAGAGGAGTTTTAAGTATTTCAGTTGATTATATGTGAGAGTTTGCATGCAACTCATATAAGAAAATGCTATTCAAGGGCAATTTCAAAATTCTTCACTTCAGCAAAAGCAGTCTGTGTCAAGGGGCAAGCCTACCTGAGCATCCAAAAAATCCCAGGAGCCTTAAAAGTTCTTGAGTAAAATTTGTTGCAAAGTACCATTCTTACATTGTTTAGTCCTTTTTTTTCTTTTTTGAAGGAAAAAGATAATTATTGAGGGGGAGGCAGATCATCACACAACTTTTGCATTTGCAGGTGTTAAAAAACCAATTCTTCTTCCTTTGAAAAGTTTCTTTGTCCTCCTCCACTGTGAAAGACCGATTAGAACTGTTTTTCAACGTTTCTAGGAAGTCAGCTCCAGGAAAAATTGTGTAATTTTTATTATCATTGTATTTCATAATATCTGTATAAAAGAGGTTTTGGGAATCCATTCTGAGCCATGATCTGAGCTCTACCTTGATCCTATTCATGAAACAGCCTTTAGAATTTGTTTGATTGATAAATACAGAAATGAAGAAAAAAAATTGATTTTTAAGGAGCTGGCCTTAGAAACAGCTAAAACATTTTTGAGGTTAAATTATTTGAAGATTAAAAACTCTTGTTTAAAGATTTGCAAGAAGCAAAATATTTTGTGTCAGTGCATTATACTGGAAGTGTTTAAGCTTTTTACCATAGATGTTGACTGATGGATGAAAAGCATTAAGGGTAGCTATTACTGACTTTTATTAACAGCAGTCCATAGGTTGTTTTCCAGGTCTGTAGATTTTAAAATGTCTCCTCTGGTGCTTGATATAGGTTTTGGGGAAAATAGAAAAGGACATGTATCCCTTTAGTCTCTCAGTATTTGGTGGTTAGTTTATGTGGTAGGAATATGCCAAAACAGACTTGGAAAGTGGACAGAGCAGAAAGGAGAGTGGGAAGGTTTAATAGATTTTTAGCCCTTGTGAGCAAAATTAAATCTGGAAATCAATATGCCAAAGATTTTTTTTAGTCCTCATCTCCAAAGAGAGTACTGTGTTAATATGTAAAGGAAAGCTTGTGAAGTTGTTGTGATGAGCAAGCAACAAGAAGTTATTTGTCTGCCTTTTAGCTCTCTCTTTCTACATGGTGTTGCTGACGTGAGAGAACTGCCCCTTGCCAAGGGGGGCTGCTTGGCCCAGGTCAGCATTTTAGGTGAGACAAACAGCTGAGAAATGCCCTCATACAGGTTCATGTCTGATGCTTGGGCCAGAAGTGGGAACAAACCTTGGCCATGTGCCTGTCAGCCCAGACAGTGGTTCTCTAGCATGGCAGTTTTGCAGACCAGAGTCAACACTCAGTATTTTCTTAGGCCATAATGCACCAAATTTTACCCTCTGGCTTCTAATGAACTGCTGTTTAATATAAGTTTGTAGACCATCAAGGAACCGCTAAGCATACGCTTGTGGGAACCCCTGTGCTGAGAGGGCTGGAGGTTTCAAGTCCTGTAGCTGGTCAGGCCAGCTATTAAACATGGCTAATATTTGCACTGAGGTTGTTGGTGTGGTTTAGAATCTACACAGGATGAGCAGAAACTTGCATTTAAAGCATTTTCTCAGACTAGCTTTTTGCAGGTTGTTGAAATAAATCTGAAATTTGAATATGTGTTGCAAGACACTGTGGCATAGAAGCGTAGGCACTGACTGAAGAATGGAGACGGTGGTAGTGGTGTTTTGAGGCTGTTGCTAAAATTTCTCTGCCACATTCCCTCTGTTTGGCTACAGTTTCAGAACTAGAAAGGGACGCAGGTCAATGTTTTTGATGCATGGCATCGTGCCTCATTATTGACAGCCTCAGAAATTCAAAAATTGTGTTAGACACTACCACACTTTATTCTGGTTATTTCAAATCTTGATTAATAGTTACATTTTTCTATTCTTACTTTCTGGGTTTTGAGTTTTTAAGATATTCAAGATGTATTTGCAAAGTTGTCTAGAGTTTAAACAATGTTTCAAAAATTGAAAATTACAGGACAGGTTAGAACAATTTCTGTCTTTTTATAAGTACTGTGGTCCTCTTCTCAAAACAGATTCATCAGGGCTTAGAGAACCATCAGGAATCACACATATTGCTAATTCTATTGTGTGTGCCGAATCCTGTTAGGTGTGTGCTGCCTGAGTAACAGCTCTCCAAAAGTCGTATTATCTTGGCCACATATTTTTTAAACTTCGTTATTTAATTACTTTGGCCCTCAAAAGAACTGCTTGCACTTGGCTGTTAAAATGAAAAAGAATACACATATATTTAATATGCAAACATATATTTAATTTGTATGTATGTAATAGATATATGTGTATCCATGAATCTCTGTGTGTGTGTGTATATAGATGAATACATGTACAAGCAGCAATACAGTGCTACTTAAATTCAGGATATGGATTCTTAATCAGGGCAGAATACCTAAATTGGAGAGGTATGAAACAGAGAGGGCTGAGATAGAAGGACCCACAGACAAAAGGAGTGGTGGAATGACACTGGTAATGCAGAGAATATGCGTGTCACTTGGGTGTAACAAAGTTGTTGGAGAACAAGGCAGAAATTCTAGTATGGATTGATAATACATGTAAACATGATTGAAGTGTAAAGAACAAAAGTGTAAAAGGTAGAGGTCAGATCTTTTCCAGAGTGGTAAGTGGAAACGATGCTGGTAAATTACTAAAAAAGTTGTGGAGATTCATTAGAGAAAGTTCTCCGTTTAATTATTTTCCCTTCACCTGTTCATACAGCATCAAAAACTGCAGAAGGATCAAAGAGGTAGATAAATTATATGTTTTGGCACACAAACCAACTTAAAACTAGTGCAGATTACAGCAGTCCCTGGATACCAGCTGGAGTTCGAGCTGAGATAGGTATTGCTTTAGACAGCACCTTGTGCACGTGCCGTGTTTCTGTATTTTATACACTGACATTGTAGGAAGATGCATTTTGTCTTGTTGAATATGAAAGTGAATGACGGTGCTTTTAGATTCCTCTGGAGGGTGTGAGAGGTCAGATGGTTTTCCTGTTCCCTTTGTGCCAGGTGCTGCAGGTGGTGTTTCTCTGAAGGTGGAGGGTTTAGGACAAGAGGTAATGGGCAGAAGCTGATGTACAGGAAATGCCACCTGAATATAAGGAAGAACTTTACTGTGTGAGTGACCAAGCACTGGAGCAGATTGGCCAGGGAGGTTGCCAGGTTGTGGAGTCTCCCTTACTGGAGATACCCAAGAACTGTCTGGACACCATCCTGTGCTTTGTGCTGTAGGATGACCATGCTTAAGCAGGGAGATTGGACCAGATGATCCCTTCCAACCTTATCCATTCTGTGAAGCAGGGGAAGACTTTAGGTTTTTTCCTCATTACTGTCACTGACAGAGTTTCACATTTATGGAGTTTCATGAGGCCAAATAGTCTAAAGCATCCTTGGTGTGGCCAAATCTGTGGTATTTTTGTGGCATGCAAGCTGAGGAGACCTATCAAGGGAAGGGAACACTGAGTTCCCTTCCCTTGTGTCACCTGGCATCATAAACCCACACATTTTCAAAGTGAGATCTTCAGGGCACCCTAAATTCGCAGATGCCATTGGTGTGGGTTTTCCGCCATCCTGTGATGAGTACTTTCCTACCTTGCCTTGGCCTACAGGCCTTTCTGGGGCCTTCTGGGCCCTTCTGGAAGAGGCCATGCTTAATAAAGGGGCGAGTATGTAGGCAGCTTGTTTTGGGGTGGTAGGGCAGGGCAGGTAGTGGTGATGGGGATGGGCGCTGATGCAGGGCAGCGGGATGGGATGAGGAATGGGTGGGAATGAGGATGGGTGCTGATGCAGGGCAGCGGGATGGGATGAGGAATGGGTGGGAATGAGGATGGGTGCTGATGCAGGGCAGCGGGATGGGATGAGGAATGGGTGGGAATGAGGATGGGTGCTGATGCAGGGCAGCGGGATGGGATGAGGAATGGGTGGGAATGAGGATGGGTGCTGATGCAGGGCAGCGGGATGGGATGAGGAATGGGTGGGAATGAGGATGGGTGCTGATGCAGGGCAGCGGGATGGGATGAGGAATGGGTGGGAATGAGGATGGGTGCTGATGCAGGGCAGCGGGATGGGATGAGNTATGAGCATGGGCGCTGAGGCAGGGCAGCGGGATGGGATGAGGGATGGGTGGGGATGGGCGCTGATACGGGGCAGCGGGACAGACTAGGGATGCGAGGTGGTGCGGGCGGTGGCCGCTGCCTGCAGAGGGCTCTATGACACCGCGTTTCCCCCGGCCATGGGCAGGGGTGGGGGGGGAAGGGAGCGCTGGGTAACGCTTCCAACAGTCTGGTCTTAGTCTGGTAAACAGACTAGGAATTGTGGGCTAAGTCCTTTTCCTCAGGCTTTGCACCAAGGCTGAGATCAGATGACTCAGTCCGGACTCATTATTTTAATAGCCTACAGCTAGTTCACATAGCAGCGGGAGTCCACAAAAAAGGCATTTAATTGTTGAAACTCAAACTGGTACATTGTAACTGCAGATTATAGTATTCAGATTTAAGTGATTCAAGTAATTTATAAAGCTTTTGCACAAGCAAACTGAAAGTTAAAATACTGATATTGTAATAAAAAGTAAATAAAACATAACTTTTGTACATTAAGACCCAATTAAAGAGCATGATTTCATTTAACAAACTTAAAACAGGCAGGTGATATTTGCCAACATTACAACAGCTGTGTTTTACATTAGGAAATTAATTAAAATAGTAATTTATACTTTTTTCCACTTGCAAGTCTTGGGCCTTTCTGTATTACACCATCTATTTTCTCTTCATTCATTGTGTTACGGTGCGTTTGTAACCTCACTTAGGCTGTATCACAACTTTGGGGTTGTTTTTTTCTTCTTATCTAATGAAAAACCGGCTTTCTGCAATAATGCCAGCGAAGCAGATCAAACAGGGCTGAAGGAACTTCCCTGCTGTCTGCCTGAGAGGCAGTGCATTGTTAGTTATTCAGATGTCAGTCCTTTTCTTCCGCATCCTAGCAGGGTTTCGCTGGTTTCATCAGATCACTCGAGCTGGAGGTGGGAGGGTGGCTGCCAGTGAGGGATGCGAGGGAATGGTTTCCTGTTAGACTGAGCAAAACTGAGGGATTTGCTGCATTCCCACACATGCCTGGGTCGGGTGCAATAGCACACCGAGGGACTAACAGGGACAAAATTTCAAAATGCAAATCAGTGTTCTGTTTTTATACTTCACAGCTGAATAATGGGACCTCAGGAGTTATTCGTAGTTCTTAGGTACTTCCCCTTCCCCAAGCTGCTAAAACAGTGATTACGTAATGAACGATTAATTTTGTCAGTCAAATCAGCTTAAAGTGTAGAAAAGTACATTTTTTAAAAATAGCACATAATTACAGAAATGAGAGTTCATTATTCCATTTGTATGAAAGAGCAAACACACATGTGATGGTTATCTTCTTCCTTCTCCACTTTTCCTTGTCTGTCTTCACCTGAACTTTGTTACCTTCAAGGAGGAATCTTTCATGTCGGCTATTTTATAGACGTGTGACTCATTGCAGCAGAGTCTGAAGAACTGGGAATGTTCAATTTGCCATTTTAGTGGGGCTGAATTGTTTGTAAGTTGCTATCGTACTTTCAAACAACTCATGATGCCTGCAAACTTGGTTTATTAAGACCAGACATTTCACATTCCTAATGTTAAGATTGCTGCAATTTTCCATTATAAGCTTTACCCCACCCAGTCCCCTGAACACAGATTTATAAATCAGTTTTAAAAAATGCATCTCCATCTAAATCTTCACTTACATTTTAAGCATGGGAGAACATCTTTGAGCTGAATGCTCTTTCTCAACTGGAGAATCATGTTCTGTTACCAGTGTTTTCACAAACAGATTTAGTTTCTTTAAAAATAAAATCAATCAGTGAATGCATTGTCAGTGACTTCGTGTCTATGTTTGAAAGAAAAACAGCATCTATAGGTTCTAGGATTTAATTTATTATGCAGCTTACTAACAGTTTCTTTTTGCCACATTTTTGTTGAATGGGTATTCTGGATTGCTTACAGCCTGCAGGAGCCAGGGCAGACATTGTATATGTGATGTATTTCTGAAGGACTGAAAAATGTGTTGGTTAATGTGTTTGACTAATGCTGTGTAAAATTACTGAAGATTGGTTTATTTATGCAGATTGGTATTAGACATCCTTACAGTTAATAAGCAATGCTTTGTGATAATATCTATTTTTAAATTCTTTCATGATGAATCTGTCTTTGGGTGTTGACTTGAATTCTCAGGAGAACTCAACACAGAATGACACAAGAATAGCCAGACATAAATGGAACATTACAAGAATAAAATATCTGACATTTCAGCTCCCTGCTTCTTAAAGCTAAAAGTGCTTGAGGCATCAATAAAATGAAACCGAGTCCGACAGTAAAAGTGTGTGTCATGCGTACACACATCTACTACTCTGTACGGCTGACTGAAAGAAATTGTTTTTACATAAATAGTTACAATAAGCTCTTCAAGAAGGAAGGAGGGTGGACCAGGAATGGAAAAAAATACAGTATTTTAGGTTAAACACATCTGAACATAAAACATGCTACTGGAGCTAGGCAATTTGACAATACTGGAGCCTGTGCAGAGAGCCAGAGTAGGGCTGGTACGCTACTTAGTCCCACATAAGAACTATTTTGAGATTCGAGTCAAATTTGGGACATACAGACTCTTTATTTTTTATTCTATGAGCAGCTTAAGTCCATTTTGTCCAAACACATTAGTACTTTATTAAAGTTTATAATTTCTATAAATAAGAAGGCAAACACAATTTATTACCCCTGTACTTTCACTAAAGTAAAAGTTAAATTTTTACTCGGCTTTCAAGAATTTTATATTTCTTTCATGTGAAAGCTTAGAGTAGTCTAGTAAGTCATAAAATGTGAAATAACAGTATTTAAAATATTTAATTTTAATAACTGATAGGTTAAGTTAGAGTATTACTGTAAAGATGCTATCAGTATTCTTTCATCTGAGATCATCTTCAGTCATACTAAGAGAAATAATTCAGGGGTTTTGTTTCTATGATGCAAATTTAAAAACTGACAGGTTGCATTTTTTAAATTATGTGGTTTAAAAACTACTTTAAATGAAGAAGTTGCTTTTCATGTTACATTATTTATGCCTACTAAGATTCTCATTTCGGTCTCTGTAACATTTTATGGCTGTGTGACATTACATTATTCCTGTATATTAACAAGGGTATGAACTGGAATGTGAGGATTCATGACATATTCAACGATTAATTAGGCAATAATGCATAAAGTATCTGTTGTTAGCAGCAGGTGAGGCTGGTTTGTTCATTAGTGGCTGCAAGCAAAGCCAAGGCTGATGTACGTCCCAATAAGCCACTTTGTGAGTGCAGGGAGGAGGATTTCTGAAATGAGAACCGCTACGTTACGCTAAAGGCAGGGGTTTGCTGCAGCATCTTAAAAATCTGTCCCAACTGCAAAAAAGTCTGCAAGTGGTTTACACCATCCAAATGCTCCTTTTCACCAATGGCAAAACTCTGGAATGAGTTTGATAAGAAATAAGTTGATGTCGAGGCAGAACACAGCATAGTGAGCGTTTTCATCAGATGTGTTATCATGGCTTTTTAAACTCTTCTGCATTTGTAGAAGAGGTGAAAATATCACGCCAAACAATGTCAAGTGGTTGCTGCCTTCCTGGTAATTACCTCATTCAAGTATCTGTTTTGCTCAACTGTTGCCTCTCACTCCATGGAAATTACAGAATTTTGAAGATGCTGATAAGTTACAGCTCCTTTCTGAAACATACTCATTTAATTCAAGATAGAGTGGAAAAAACTGGGGAGGGGTGGGAGGGGAAAGGAAGAAAACTGGCAGTATGTTTCTAATGTTTTGGAAATTACCATTGCTCTCTTGAATTTTGGTGAGCTCTAATTTTGTTCCTTTTAAACACCGAAACGTCATTTGTTTATTTTAACAATGTCAGAAAGACAGCGTGGGCTTCTCCTTGAGTCCCCATCATCAGTTGAGGGAATAAGTCATGAATTTTTATTATGAATGAAATATCTAAAATAGGACTGCATCTGCCCTGATTATGTTACTGTTGTGATGTTACCTATCCAGTGTGCTACCTATCCAGTGTGCTCTCTTTTTTTGACAGTTTAAAAAGAATATAAAATAAAATGCAGCCCTCAATTTTTCATTTGTTGTATTACCTAAATGCGAGAAAGAAAAGGTAAAAGTACCGTGTCATTTAAAAAATAAATAAAACCCCAAAAAATAATTCCTACATTTGAATTTTAAGTAAACAGCTCTTTGAATTTCAAGTAAACAGCTATTTTTGTGATGGGCTGAACATACAACACTGAATTATATTTGTTTGGTTTTCAATTTTAAATTAAATATTATTTTGGTACTTCTTGAAAAGTAGATATAGGAATATAACTGTAAGCAGAATTAAACAGAAGAAAAAGAAAACAGAATAAAGAAAGAAAAAAAAGAAGATAAAAAAAGCTTCCTTCCAAAGAGAAAATATTAAAATTCATGTATTTAATATCATAAGCATTTAATATATTACATATATTATAGTAAATAATTATAAAATGGAAAGCTAGGGCTTAGTTTCAGTGTTTGGTATTTCTGTTAACCGAAGTATGAAGTGTAATTCACACTGATGTTTTTGTGTATTCCCAAAATCAAGAGAGATACTAAATTTCTTTCCATTGCTTTTAACTGTGCCTTGTATTGATTAACAATGAGTAGACACATGCTTTCCTGTAGGCAGTTAGATGGTTTGGGATGGTTTATTTTTATTCTGTTTGAGTGGTAATAGATTATTTGGCATATCACTGTCCATTAGCTCCACTTACACATTTAGATATGAAATTACTCAATCTTCTGAATCAATTTTCCATGCTAGAAGCACAAAATATCTCCTTGGTGAATATTTTATTGTGTCTTATTGTATCTTTTAAGAATGTGTGAAGAGCAGACAACTAAAGTAAACCCACTGAACTTTTGCTCATACTTAGCAGATTTCCTAAAGTTGCAGCCTTGAGTCTACTGACAGCGATGAGTGTGACTGCATGTTGTGTTCAGGTCTTTCAGTGATGAGGCAGAAATGCAATTTAAATTTTTTAAGGTACATGTGCAGCCTAATAATCTCTGCTACATTGGCTTAAGATGCAAGTATTCAGAAACGTATGTATTACTCTATAGCTGATTTCGTGGCAGTAAGAGTTTTACATCTTGAGAGAACTGGTTAAATAATGGAAATGAAAAAATTGTACCAGCAATGAATTACCCCTAAGGCTAATAATAAAAAGAAATCTGATTCTGTCCTATCTGTCTAAGATACTCATCAGTTTGTCATAAATATTCCTTATTTAGGACATAGGAAAAGCTTTCAATAGATGAGTCTGAATACAACTGGCACTGAGAATGACCACTGAATTCCCTTTTAAGACCTGATGTCAGTGAATGAGCATGCTGAAGTCCAATGCAGATGTGTGGTGTTTCTGCCATAAATACTGGGCTGGAAGAGTTCTTTCCTAAAACTTGGAAATGCCCTTAAATGATCTGTTTGATCCGGTTAGTGCCTGTTGTGAAATCCAATACAGGTTTGAGAGAATAATTAGGAGGGGATTATTACTTTGGGCTGTTTCTTCCCCACTTGTTATGGGTTTTTTGTGAAATTAGAAAAAAAGCAAGACCATCCAAAGGGGATTTTTTATGAATCATATGGTTTAGCACTATGCAGATACTCTGTAATCTAAATAGTGTGAAGGCATGTGGGGGATTATGCATGGTTTTAGTGGGGCTTTTTCACACTGATGTTTCTTTTTAGGGTTTTTCTAAAACTATAATGAAAGATCTCTAAAGAAAAAAAATTGTTGCTAGCTTCTGTGAAGTAGAAGGTCTGTAAAGAGCTTCCCCACACTACAGAAAATGGTGTGTGAAAGTTCTCAGGGGTATTCATCAAATTATTTGGGTTAATGGATGGTCTAAAACTTGCTCATGATTTCTTTCCTCATGATCACATAAATAGTGTGGCAAGACATTACTGGGGATATTAACTGCCTTTGTTTTGTTCAAGTGTTGTTCAAGTTCAACTGAGAAAAGCCTTGCATCCTTTCCAGGACACAAGACAGCTTGTGTGACAAGAGAGCAGTACTTTTTCACAGACAAGTCTGTGAACTTGTCTGTGAAAAAGTACTGCTGAACTCCCACTATTTAGATTTCACCAGATTTTTCCTTAACCCCATAGAAGTTCAGCTTAACAATTGTCTCTTTCTTCTGTCATTGGTTAAATCAAACCACTTTGCTGCTTTTACAAGAAAAGACAAAGCAAAAGGTATGGAGGACAGCTCCTGACTTGAGGAGTCCAGAGAGTCCCATCCTACTGAAATGGGGTCATCCCTTGAGAAGTGGATTCTCCTAATCCCTCTTCAAAGTAGAGATCTCCTGAAGTTTTAAAATACTGTACAACTAGAAGTACTTTCCATCCTAGCCTTTTTTTTTTTTTTTTCCCTAAACACTGCTCATGTGATGAGGAAGACTGAAAGCTAAAACTACCATCTCCACCTCATTATTTCTCTTGGTACAGCATGGACAAAGAATAGCATAAACATCTTGAGGCAAAGGTGGGAAAAGACTGAGGGGAAAAAAAAGATACCGCAAGGACCTTGGTCTGATGGGTGTAAAGAGTAGCAAGAGAATTAATGTATGGCTTTCATGTATGTATGTAATTCAGTAGGTAGCAAGCTAGTGTGTGCCCCATCTGTCAAGTAAGTTTGACCACTTTTTATTTAAATATAGTACTACCAGAAAGCAGCACAAATCTGTAATAGAGCACCATGGATTTTTTTCTCCTCTTTCCAGTCAATCTTGAAGTTGAGCAAGTGTCGGGCTAAGGAGCAGTCTGCTGAAATATAAGTGATGGGAGCTCAGCACGTTCTCATGTTCTGGTAAAGGTGACAGGCTTTCCCAGGGCAGTTTAGCCAAATTAGGCAAACATGAATATGACCTGAATGCTACTATCAATGTTTTTCCATAATTATCTGATAATGAAAAAGGTCAGAACTAATTCTGTTCTGCTATCTTTCCCCGTTGTGGGCTAGTACTAGTTGTCAGTGGTAAGGCACAGGACAGGGCGTATTTGTTACTGTCAGGTAGTGCTGTACCTTTTTTAAGCTTGTGTGCAGCTGGACAGTGTTGTGGAGTAATCCTGGGGTTGAGTCTTGGTGTGGTGTAATCTGTTTGTTATGCAAGCTCAGAATAAACCTCCTCCCTTCTCTTGCCTGTGCATGCAGTAACTGGAGAAGAGTAGGCTTGTGATTCTGACATGTCCTCTGTTGGTATATGTTTTAGAGACTAGATCATGAAGAAACTAAATGTAGAAAATTAATATTCAAATCCAACCAGGTAGCTGTGATGCACCTTCTTCACTGACAGTGTGAATGTCTGTGGACATGGAAACAGAGCTGGCCCAACCAGGGCTGACTTCCTGCATCAGCAAGATTTAGCAGTGAGGAAGAGGAGGAAAGGGTACTTCATGCCCTGATGAGAACTATTAAGGATATATGTTCTGGAGAGCAATCTGGGTTCTTTTCTTCCCTTTCAGTTTACCTGCAGCTCATTTTTATAACCCTTACCCTCAGTCTGGGTGTATGAGTCCAGAGCTCTTAAACTGTCTTAGCATTGTGTGTAGCATAGGTTTTATGATAAACTAACTCTGACATCATCATATGAGTCACGTTGGGACATGATGGTGAAGCAGTGCATGCTAATAGCACAAGGAAATTTGAGTGTGTTCTGTTCTTTCCTGACTCCAAAGCTTTTGGGGGTGACAAGTCTTAGAAATACTGGAAAAGCTTTGATTTGAAAATGCTTTTTTTGATTTGAGCATAGCCTCTGCTTTTCTGTGACTTTTTGTGTTGGTAACAAGAGTTAATGCTGTTTGTATTATATTACCACCTATATGAAAGGTTGCGCAACACTTTCCATTATAAGACTGTTTCAGTTGCTTACGTTGCCAACATTCATGTGTTTGGGCTGAAATTTTCCATGCTGGGTGTCTCCTTCAGGCTGAATTTCTTGGGAAAGTTTCAATAAAAATAGTTGAACCATTCCAGGGAATGAGAAGAGGGGGAAAAACTATATTTTGCTCATGTTTATTAAAGTTGCTGCAAGCACTTGATTCAGAAATCACTGCACCTATGTGTTTAGGAGCAGGGAGTTGAATAATTAGGAAGGTCAAAAGGATGAGGAAAGAAAAAATGGGTGTAGAAGAGATTTCTTTAGAAAGAATTCGCTCCTGCCTGATGTTATGAACTGTTGGCAAGAAAGCACACAAACCTTATGCTTTTCAAAACAGGGTCAATGAATGGCTGGGAGCTGAATGATCCTCCTTGTTTCACTGCACCTATGTGATGTATTGGTTTGAGAGAGAGAGGCTTACGAGGTGTAAACAGAATCGTGTGCAACAGGGAAAGTGACTGACATCTACACAGTGGTGGAACCAGAGGGGCAGGGTTGTGTCGATAATAATTTGAAAATAGCAGAGGTAGCTTTGCTCAGCAAAGACATGGATCTGAGGATGGTAAGACAGATTATCAAGAAGATGGGATTTAACCTTAGTGGTCTCACAGCAGCCTTTTTTAGTTACAGTTCATTTCCTGTTTCCCAGATATATTGTGCATTTAAATGAGGCAGGGAAAATTGTATTCTGTCATGTAATTTAAAGACCAGTATCCAACCCTCATTCCAGCTTGTTTCATTCGGGAACACTAGATATTGCAACCATAATGTATTTCCAATGTGAAAATTAAACACGTAGTTGGAAATGTCATTCTATATCCATCATTAAAATGCTTATATTTTAAGCTTTGAAGAACACTGCCATAGTCAGACACATGTATAATACTGCATTTCAGTTAAAATATTGAAAAATGTTTTCTTTTAATCCATTTAGACAAGTTTCATTTTCAAAACCACAGCACTGCCAGTGCTTCAGCAAACATGTATGGGACTATTCAGATCTGAAATGGTTAATTCCATATGTGAGATATTGGAAACTGAACTTCTCAACAGACTCTGCCTTCCATTTCTCTCAGGTTCACAGTGTAGACAACAAATGACATTTTGGAATATACTTTACATGCTTAGCCCAAATGGGAATGAGTTAAGAGGACAGGGAGAAGTTTCAGTTATAAGTTCACATTTTCCTCATTTTTATGGACTTCAACCAGAGTGGTTATAACTCAATATTATTTTAACATTGTTATTTGTGGCTGAATTTACTAAAGAGCCACTTTCATGCTTCTGCTTTTAATATCTCACAGTTGAAGTTATCTTCCAAGTTTTCAAGGATTTATAATGTTACCATAATATTTTCTTAAGGAATGAGGCTTCCCATCCAGAAGCAAGCATACATCATAGTACAAATTGCAAGAATAGTGAATTAGACATTTCCTAGTTAGAGGAAATCAAATGTGTACTGAATGCCCACTTTATTAAGTTTCTTTAACTTTTATTTTCTTGAATGAAATTTAGACTTCCATTTGAGGACTGTTGTGTCAATGTTATCTGCACCCCTTGTTTGAAGAAGAGAAATTTAACATTCAACTGTTACTATGGATATCTGCATTTAAAATATTAACTTCATAAAAATGCCATATCTGGGCTTGACATGATGTATTGTTGTCTCAGCTCAAAGAAGATAAGATGTCATGTCACATACCTGTTTATTAATGTCTGTGTGTTGATGTTACTTATCATGGCAAAGATGCACTTATTAATGCCTTCATGGTATGGACAGACAGGATACATGTTTATTGCTTTAATGGTACCTAAAATTTTATGCCATAGTGTTTTGAGACTATGGTCAGACAAATGCCTGGGTGCAACTTAACTTTTTATTCTGTATCGTGTGCTAGTGCATATTGGTTTTCATATTGGTTTTATTCACTGGCAGGTGTAGTTTGTACTTCAGCCTCAAGGACAGAGGACTGTACTGACAAGGTGATTTACTTTGGGCTGTCTTACAAGTCCTTCCAGATATCCATACTTATTAATGTATATCCATATGCAGTGGAGGGGAAAGACAAAGGATTAAAATGTCTCTCGAATGCTAAGTCATTGAGTCTGACTTGCAGAGATCCTGTTGTGGGGGAACCCCAGCCTTTTTAAGGGAGAGTTAATACAGGTGCCAGCAGCAATGCTTTGAATGTCAGCACAAAGCAGCATCAGGTCTTCTGGTGAAACTCTTTGTATGTACTTGGAATAAAAGTGGTCTTTTTCAGTTCAATTGTTCCTTTTTGAAAGGAATCAGATAAAAGTGAAAAAAGCTCTTTTTGTTCCAGATGAGATATCCCATGCAAAAAGTTGCACTGCTGGAATTACCGCACTACTGGTGCACACCTTGCATCATGCTGCTGGGATTCTCCCCAGCACCCCACGGAAATGAACCTTGAATGGCATTAGGCCTTCAGCAGCCTGTACAGAGCTCTACAGAGAGACCTCTTTTGGTTTTCAAGAGTTGAGAACTTCAGTTTGAGGAACTGCAGTTTAATTAGACATCTTTTATGCCATGCAACATTGTCTAAAACCTTTAGTAAAAGGATGTGGTTATCCTATTGAAAATTATGTATCTACACAAAGTAATTAATTCTGTTCCTTTGACCTTCAGATTGAAGGTTATTTGCTGCTAACATTTTTCTCAGCTACTTTTTCATAAATGATTGAATAGTAGTTCAGTACAGTAGTTACTGTAAAGGACTGAGTACAGTCATTATATTATTGTTTGTAATGCTGAGCTCTGGTTGGAGTTTAAAAAACTTGTGTGTTTGCACATGATGCAAGTATCTAATGTAAGTTTTACTGAAATCAGAAGGAAATGGCCCAGATCTTGAACACATGAAGTTGTTGATGGAGAAGTTTGTATTTAAATTTGTGTGTTGCAGAGGAACTTGTTATGGCTGAGCTTGAAACTCCATTGGGTCACTGAGGGCAAAAAAAACATTCACCTTTACCTAAAGCTTGCTGGTGGACAGTGGTTCAAAGCTCTCATCCTCATGATTGTCCTTGTTCTAGATTTATGACTGATGCAGCTCGACGTGAGCAGGAGTCTTTGAAGAAAAAGATTCAGCCGAAACTCTCTTTGACTTTGTCAAGCACAGTGTCCCGTGGGAATGTATCTACTCCACCTCGCCACAGCAGTGGAAGCCTTACTCCTCCAGTCACCCCTCCAATCACTCCCTCCTCTTCATTTCGCAGTAGTACTCCTACAGGTAAGCACCTACGCTTTGATTCATCTCAAATAAAGGGAGCAGTTTTGCTACGTGGCATTTGGAGAAGTGCCCCAGAAAATAAAACAGAAAAGCTTTGGGCTATTTTACATTTGGTTTGCAGTCCCTAAAATGTGTCTGGGCATTTGTTTCCAAATTCTTTGCTAAAGCAGAGTAGGACACTAACTTTAAAAGTTGCAGCTGAGATTATTACATGAAGAAACTAACCTTACCAGAAATGCCAAATGTGCAAAAGACCCCTTATGTATCAGTAGGAGAGCTCTGCACATGGTACAATATCAATTAAAGATTTAAAAAAGTAAAAAAGTGGTCTCAGTATCTCCCCCTGCACCCCCTCCCTTTTTTTTTTCTTTTGGTGGCGGGGGAAGTGGAATTCATAGATACATAAGTGGACAGGGAGGAATGTTCTACTGCTGTCATCATGTAGAAATGACTTTCAATAGGAAACTGCGTTCATGAAAATAAATGAATGAAAAAAGTGATCTATATTTTCTTCAAAAGTTAATATTCCAAGGTATAAATATTCCAAGGTTTTCCCACATATAAAAGTCCTGAGAATTTTTTTGTGCTGATTAGAGTAACTGAAAATTGCTTGCTGTGCTGAACCAGATCTCTTGGCCTAAGTCAGTCTGATTTACTTTAGGTAGAGATCTAGGTCAGATAATTCTGGTACACTTCAGACTAAATACCAGTATTTTCTTCTAAAAATCTAAATGCATGTAATAGGGCTATTCTATTCTGTATTAAGTAGGTTCAATATATTCTCCTTAGCAGGAAATCACATGAGCATCACTGCCTTGAAAAACTGTTACGCCAGATGTTTTTTATCTAGGCTATTTCATGTCTTAATATTAATGATTAAATGGAAAAGTTGTAGCAGTCCTTGTGATGTTCTGTCTGCAAGTTGTAAAATGAAGTGGTTGTTCAGTATGTCCCTGGTTATGAAAAAGGGAAGCATGTTGAGAAAAGCTAAATCATAAAGTCCTAATGTAATTCAGAAAATTTTAGATTTTCTTAATCATCTCCTGTTTGAAACAAACTGATTCATTTCCTTGACACCCTACAGATGGCAAGGAGTTTCTTCTTTCTTTTGTTTGCTTTTTGTACAGCTCCTCCTGAGAAGGTTAATTCATGATGTGGTCAGGTAGTACAAATTTACACATCCGTCAGGAATATTGGCTAGTGATGTATTCTTTGAAACATGTTCCATCAGCTAAAGAAAAAAAGCCAGCATCTGTCTACCAAAATACTTTTACTTTTATTATTTATATATTTTCCAAACTTTTAAAGTTAGTCAGAATGTTGTTTTACCTGCAGTTAAGAGAATCAGCTTGTTATGGCTGCATTTAGGCAAGTCCTGCCTGCCAGGTTATAAATAATACGGGCTTCGACTTTCTGCACCCTCTTCTCCAAGTCCCCTTTGGTACCCCTGTTCCAAAGCGAGGGTTTGTAACATCCTAGTAGCAAAAAACATATATTCTTTCTTTAAGACTTTTTTAAAAATTTGCTATTAACTGCATTGCATTTCAGCAGCCTCAGCCCAGAATTTCCATTTTTCTCATCTTAAAAGTTTTTCTGGACCTAAAGTAAGCATTGAGATTTTTCTGATAACTGCAGGTATTTTCCCAGTGTTTACCCGGTGTAGGATTTTTTCTAACTTAGATAGATGAAGTGCTCAGAGTCATGCCATAGCATGAGTTTCTCTTTCTGTGGATGTAGTGCCTGGAGAAGGCAGCCCAGTAGGGGTTGCAGACTCATTTTAGATATGCAGCTCACATGTCTTTTATTGGCCAATGCAAATCTTTTTCCCTCAAGTGCAAGTATATATGGCAGTTGACTAGCAAGGTGATGTAACCAAGGCTAGTTAGGCAAGATCTGTTTCAGGGAAACAATTTAGAGTATGTAAATTGTCCTACATTTCAGCGTCACAGTGCCTGCATAGCTTTCAAGCCCTACAGGCATACCCTCCACTGCATCCAGTGAGAATGAAGAGTATTGCTGTATTCTTTCCATGCAGTCCTGTTTGATTTGTACTCCGAGAAAACTTGTTAATTCGTCTTTGAATGCAGGTAAAACGTGTATGTTGTGGTAGCTTGAGAAAACAGAGAGGCTGTATCCCCTTAGGTTGCCTTATGTCCTGTATTTGTTATAATCCAAATATAATCCTTGTCCTCATCCTCCTTTATACCTATACTTTGTCAAAAATAAAATGGGGTTGCTTTGACCCAATTCGTTCATGAAATTTTCAGAATGGCTGTTTCCCTTTTATAATCTCCTGTCTCAGTTATTGGATTGTTCGTGAGGGCTCAGCAGTGTGCCTGGCATTACTGTCACTGCACAAGGTGGTGCCACTTCATGTGCCAGAGAGGAATCATGCCCTACAGGCTGGTGAGGTGGCTTACAAATACACATGTTCCTCAGCAGGGAGTGTCTGTCACATGTGTCTTTTTCCCATTCTTGTTCAATGTAGAAAGCGGAAACCACACTAATCTTTTGAGTCCCCTTTTCCATGCACTGTCCTCTCTTTTGTTGTGCTGCTCATCTTGGCTTTCCCAGGTGTGTTAGTCTTGCCTTGGGTGAAGCCAGGAGCTGCCTGGATCCCAGTCACGTGTGTGCATGTCTTCACAGCAATGTCTCGCCACTTGTGATGGTTTTAAGCTACTGCTATAAGTATTCAGCAAAGTGCAGTTTCACATAATGATCTCTCATCTGTGTATTGACCAGACTCAAACCCACTTAGCTTGTGAAACCTGATAAGAAGCAGTTCAAGGTGTTTTGGCTGCAGAGGATGTTTGTTAAGTTTTACAGTAAAAGTCTGTGCCAAAAGACTATGGGGCCTCGTTCTCAGACAGAGCTGAGCAGCTTCCAGCCTGACACACATCGACACTGTGAATGTTTCATGTGCACGTGTAAGCACCTCCTTCTTCTTGGTAAATGAGATTATTCATAGAGAAGCAGAAATATTCAGCAAAGAAGAGTGTATACTTTAAGGCTCTTCTCAGGTAATGAGGTAGACATGTATTTATCCTCAGAGTCTGTATGTGTTAGTCCCCTGAAATGGCCCGTTTGTGGTTTTGGTGGGAAGTAGAAATGCAGTAGTTAATTTTCTGTACCTCCCCTCTCTTCCCTCAGGGTGACTGGCATATGGTCTCTGCTTACATTTGGCTTTTTGTTCCCTCTCCTATAACAAGTTTTCTCTTCTTCTTAAGACCTGCATCCTCTAATGATTGCAGCAAGTTCACTTTAAAAATTTGTTCCAGTTTTTATTTTAACAATAGTGTCTCCCAGGAGACTTTGTTTAGTAGGGCTTAAATGGTCTTGTTAAGAGTTCACAGGCAGGATTTAGCAAAAGAAATGGCTTCCATCAGGAATAAAGGCTCCTTAGGGTGATAGGGAAATAGAGCAAAGTAGCACCAGCACACAGCTTATTTTGGAAAGATGTTAACAGTCTGCAAACACTGAAATATCTCTTTAAGGAGCACTCAATTAAGTCACAAAAACTTACACTGCTTTTATTTTTAAATGTCAATTTTTAAACCCACAAAACTAATGAAGTCTAGTTATGGATAAAAATGGGGCTGGCATTGCATCCTCAACATACGTTGTTAATTTTTTTAATGTTTTCATATATCTGTGTGGCTCACAGATGAAATTTCCACCCCTAACTTCCTGGCTTTTGAGTGTAAGTCAGAGCATTGACATTCCTTTGAAAACTAGGATATCTCTTCATACTGAAAAGTTTTAAAAGAGATTCAGTGATAGTAACTTATTCGGAATTAATTATTAAAATAACCTGTTCCCAATTTTAGTTAGAAAAGTAATTCATAGTGATGAATCTCAGACAAAAAAAAAAAAAGCCACTTCTGCATTGAAGAAATGCCAAAAATCATCTGAAACCACTGTTGTGTTTATTATTTTCTTCTATATTTATGACCTTTTCTAAAAAAAAAAACAAAAAAAAAAAAACCCAAACTATTCCAGGCCTGGAATAGTAAATTTCAGCCTGGAGTGAATTTTTGGCCTTCTTATAGACCCTAAAGCAAGAGTTTAATACCACCAACTGGCTTTTTAATGGTTCAACCCTAAGTCTTGTGCCCCCCCACCTTCCCCTGCACAAAAAAGAAAAAAGAAAAGCTGGAGTACTTGAAAACCTCATACTTAGCATTACATTTTGCTCTGAAGAAGCTGGCTCTCAGACACCCTTTCCTGTTTATTTTTTATTTTAATAGATTACAAGTTATAACATTTATGCTGTTTTAATAGGTTTATAGACCTATTTACTGCCTGATCATTTGGGGCAGTGGATGGCAGCCAGTCCTGGCATGAAGTGTTGAGGATGCTGTGGTTGCCTGGAACAGCTGTGGCCATTTCTCAGTCCTTCCACTTGGGAAGGAGATGAAAGTGTGCAGTTTTCATGGGTGGTCATAGACTGACCCCATGAGAGAATTGTCAGGTTTCATTTTGATTTACAGCTGTCATTTGAGTAGGTGACTGACTATTGGTTTGTCTTATTAATTAGGATAAATGCCTTTCTGGGGAGTCATATTTGTTCAGTCATTTTTGATTGATTGCATTTGAAAGTTTTTACCTTTCATAAATATGTCAGACTTCTTCGAAATTTCCACCAGTCCAGTCTCAATATTTATGAAAGTGACCCTGTTTTCTACCCACAGAAAATACCTAACTTGTCAAATTTTTTTGTCTTTCTGGTAAAACTTGAAAGTAGTAAATAATTTTAATCTGGAGTAAAAAAATACTTTGTAGGATTTGCCTTAACCTTTAAGAAGTCTGATATCTAAACAGTGATATTTCTTCAAATATGCCTAAAAATTCAGCAAAGTAATGTTATAAGACTTGAAAAAAAATATGACTGAGGCTATCAAATTATTACTGTTGATGTAGAAATTATTACATTTACCATGTGAGGATACTATCCGAATGATGCTTTAGTAGATTTATAGTAAATGAGTAGTTTTGTAGACATATAGAGCATATTCTAAAACTGAAATCAAGATTGCTTTGTAGCTTTGTCAGTAATCCTAAAGCTGCACTATTTCAGTCAGTTAGAACACACTATGTGAAATGGGCCAATTTTTGTCTAATAAATCATACTAGTGGTGAAACATGACTTAATGTAATATGTCATTCTGTAACAGAAAGTGAAATTCAATTAATTTTCAATCAAAAGGAAAAAATCAGTTTTCCCCTAGTGTCTATTTTTCGGAGCCTGGTGTAATTAAGAGTACTTTTTATACCTAGAGTGATTGCATTCTTAAATATTTGTAATAATTTTAAATATACTCCTGTTTGATTCAGGTTTGGGTAACTAAATTAAAGAGAATCATGTCCCATTTACATCATTAGGGAATATCTTCTAAGACTGAATATTTTCTAAAAGGTACATATAAATTTTTACTCAAGTTAATAGATCCTAACAACTCAGACTATTAATCTCTTCTCTGATTCAGATGGATTTTGTTCAGGATTCAAATGCTACTACTGGCAAAAAAAATAACAAAATATTACAGCTTCCTTCTGTGTTAACAAGAGCTCTTGCTGCTGATGAAATAATTTAGACCACCATTGTTCCCTCTATGCGTGGCTAATTTACAGGGGAGGAAAGTCTGCACATTACAACGAAAGAGCTCCTTTCTCTACCTCCCATAGGCAGTTGGGACACAGAAACTGATTTGTAAGAATCCACCTTTCTTCTGGTCCATTAAGGACCTGTCTGTTGTGGAAGCTCTGATTTTGAGAAGTGAAATCCTGTGTGGCAGTTAGTGACTTTTCCCAATAAACCTTGTTATCTCATGTACTGTTATCTCAATGACATGAGATACCATTCCTGTAATTCTGCTGTATAGCATTTGCCTTTATGGATAACTCATGAAGGAATCCCACGGGCCTCCTCTTGAATCTGTTCCCTTTTCTTTTCCAAGAATGCAAAAGCTGAAAGAAAACCACCCATTGTTTGCTGGTAATAGCAACCAAAACCACAATAGTAACCAGCCTTTGGAAGTGGACATTGAAATAGTATAACAGGCATGCTGGAAACTAATATGGTTTCGATTCTAAATGTGTGTTTAATTTTTTTTACTTTAAGTTGCTTAAAAAATGCATTGTTGTAATGTAAAAGCTCATTCCTCTTCATAGGTATCAAAGCAGCTAACATTTCAGTAGAGTTTCCATATGTCAGGCTTTCAACAGTGAAGTAATCAAATGGCACAGACAGCTGTTGCACAGAGTGCTGTAACAGCACATTAAACAGAATCCAGCAAGAAAAAGAGATCTGCTCAGCTGAACTACTTTGTGAGTTTAGAGTGAACAGCAGAAATGTAAAATAACAGGGCTGTTACCCCCATGAATTAACTGAAGACTTACAGGAGGAGGAATTAGGTCAAAACTTAGACTCAAAACTTTTTGTGTTGATGGATATGCTATTAATACGTAGCTGAATTAAGCTGAATTTGTTGCAGAACTGCTATTTATAGCAGAATCTGTTTGGCTGCTGTCAGCAGGTGGCATTTCTGAACTCCATGTTAGGTTGAATCAGAGTAGACTATGAACCATTAAATCTGCTATTCAGTTGATAATCTGCAACAGCTTTCTCTTTGGGCAGTGCAGATTTACTCAATATTGCTGCAGCTAGAGAGATACTGCTCTTTTGTGGGGGGCTTGTTTTTTTTTTTTTAAGGGAAGTGCACTGCAAAATATTCCTTGATTAAGATCTTAAGGGAGCTTGAAATTAGACCTGGGAGGACAAGCAAGTGGAAACAAGTACATGTTGATGGCATTTTGAAAATCATGCTACAAATTCAGTTCACATGTGCTTTAAGCATATGATTAATGTTAAGCACCTAGTACCAAGAAAGTAAATGCTGCCTGACTTTGAGCACATAAAAAGTGCTTTGTCAGACTGGAATGAAGCATTCAGCACTTGCAGAGTTGCAAGCTCAAGAATTTATGTAGTCACAGAAACCCAGCTTTAGCCATTCACTTCAAAAATTCTTCATCTGTGTTAGCATACTGCAAATGCTTAAATTTAATTATTACACTTTATGTTAAAGTAGTGTAGTATCATGCAGATGTAATTGAAAAAATAATGAAAAGTAGAAATATGAAATCAAATCCCAGGACTCTTGTATTAAATTGTTGCTGAGAAGTGGGCTGAGAGTGTTACATTTTTGTGTGTTTGACTGATGGGGTGTCCGGCATAGTAAAGCATGAATCAACCAAGCTCTATTGCAGCTTGAAAAAACACACTTTCAGATGTCTGAGGAACCATCTCATTACTTGTTCAGAACTTTCTACTTGTTTAATTGCCTGCTCAGAAACTGAAGAACTTCTATGCTATGTTTTTATTAAACATTAGATATATGGGCTCACTCTTGGATAAACACTGTGGGCAAATAAGTAAGCCATACTTCACAAAATGAAGACCAAATTCAGTTTTCCAGCATAATGAATACATTTGAATACATTTGATATTTCAGGCCTGCAAGGTATGATAAAATCTATATTAAAGTATCTTGTGGAAACTGAATTGTGGTCTCTGACAAAATCTCCTTCTGAGGTGCTTCACTGGTGCTGGGATTTCACATTTCTGTGTAGATGATGGAGGAGAACTTTCTTTATTGGAACCAAAGTGGTTCCATCTAATTGCAGGTTTGGGGCCCTATATTAATCCTGCACACTGACTAATATGTACATATAATTGCCCAGCATTTAGCAGTCTGGGACACCTATTCTAACAGAGCTTTATGGGTGTTCTGGTAAAAAATAATGAAAAAAATAATGTGCAAAACAGTTGATCAATGTATGAGTTAACTGTAGTGTATGTGTGTGCTTAGACATGGTATGAGATTTTAACATGAGCTTTTGGCTGAGGTCGTGACTAAGCATGAATAATAAGTGTGAATAAAACTACTGTGGTAGTTTCTAGTTTCTGCCTTAAGGAATAAAGCTATAATAGAAGGTTTCTAGTAACAATGAAAAATAGTAAGTAAAAGTGCAATTATTTCCTATAGGGGTTTTCTTAGAACAGATGGGATTTGTTCCCACAGCTAAAAGATGTTTTTTCAGAGCTAGATGTCACATCCCATTTTAGGGAGCCATGCTTTAAACTTGTATATATTCCGCTCCTTCTTCAGTAATCCCAAGTGAAAAATGTTGAAGTGCTCATCACTGCTTGGCTAAGTGTTTCAGAATTGGATTTTTTTTTTTTCCTAGCAGTCATGAACTGTCAGGTGATTGTCTTGCTTCCTTAGAGAGAAAGACTATGTATTAAACTGTGACTGGTTACTCAGTGACTAAACCAAACCAAAAGAATTACATTCCCAAAACATGCTGAGACTTAGGCTTGAAGGATCTGCGGAGCAGAGATAGCTCCATATTGCAGGCACAGCAACAGTGTTATCATATCTTGGACTAACTGACACCTCCTATTCAAACAGCTTGAAATTATCCTGAAGACCAAGAACATTAACTTGATCAAACCTCCACATTTTTTGACCTCTAGCTGTGCGATTACCTGGGTACCTGCTCTGCAGTTTGGCTGGACCCTAAAAGAAGGAAGGATGGGAGTTGGCCCACTTTGATGGCTGTGTCTCTTACAAGGGAGGCCCTGGTGTCTTTTTTATCTCCTAGGCAAAACCAGAGTAGTAAGGACTTGCAAACCCCAGCCTTGTTTGCCTTACAGAATTGATCTGGTTTGTTTTACAGTGTGTTTGGGACCTCTCAATGTCCACCTCTCAGTGCACATGGAGCAGGTGAATGAGGAGTGTTGGTTAAGGCTGCAAGGAGTACAGGGCTGCAAGTCCATCACTACAGTTCTTTCACAGTCCTGTAGCTTTGGGGTACAGATCCCATAGTATTTCTGCAGGGCTGTGCAAGACAAGCTGACATGACCTGTGAGTCTTAATTTTTCAGAGGTTTGGTATTCCCACTGATCCTGTAAACTTGTGAAGATGGAGCAAAATTATGGAGATTCTCCTGGAACTAATCTTTTCTCTGGTTTTCATAAAGACACGTGCTATGATAACCTCCCCTGCTTAGTCCTTTGTTTAACTCCATCCTGAACTAACTTACAACCTAAGTACAAAACGGCCTATACTGCATTCACAAAATGATGTTATTTGAAGTGGTGCTTCTAACCATTTAAAATGCTTTTAAAGTTAAAAGGGCATTTTTAAGTGTATATGGAGGAAAGCAAGACTAATATGAAGCTAACTGATAGGGAAAAATGGAGTGATGCTGTGAGGGGAAATGCATGTTGACTTTTTCAGTCATGATTCCTCTCAGCTTTTCGCTTCATTTTCTGTTTTTCTTCATTTTCCTGCTTTATGGGTGCATTTCCATTACAATGCTGTTAAATTTCTGATTTGCTCTTTAACTTGGCACTAAAAATGTGTTGAGCCCAGTTTGCTATAAAAATATGTTCTGGGAAGATTAACTCAGTTGTTGGATTTTGTGCTTTCCAGTAGAATTCTGAATCTTACCAGAGGAAAAGGCACACAAAAATTTAACACTACCTTTTATTTCATCTCATTCACTACAGGTAGCTTTACATGTAATCTCCTGCTTGTGCTTCGTCTTCCCAGCCCCTTCAGAGCATTCTTGTTTGATACAGACATAAATTGCACTGGCAATTGTAAAGCTACTGTGCTGTAGAATTGTATTTTAATTGCACATACCTGTAATTAATTGTATGGGAATTTTCACAGTACTCTCCCCAAGGAACAATTTAATTGAAAAGTAACCGAGTTGTCTAGACTATAGCAACTCATAAAATCATCACTAGTTTTGGGGTTTGAGCTACAAAGCAGCAATAGAAACATGGCTTGTAGATTTAAAGTACTTCCAAGCACAGGAACTGTTTTATAATCCCCATCGTAGTAGTCTACCCTGGCAAACCATTTTTAACAGGGTCAAGAACAAAAAATGTACAATAAGCTTAAAAGTAAAGATTATCTCTGTGTTAATTTGTGATAGGATAGGGATTTTTGTTTACAAGCACACCCATTACACATAGACCCATTTCTTCCTCCAAATGTGTAAAAAATACGTATTTTGTAGAAAGCACATTATGCCTGCCTTTCACAGCTTGTGGCATAACTGGTTTAACGTAGGAATAGTGTGACACTCAAAAAGTTACTTCAGCAGTTCTGGGTAACAGTGATGGTATTCATGTTTGTGTGTTTATACTGCAAGGGCCAATTGGTGGAAGGATTTTTATTTATTTATTTGCTATTTAGCTTTGTAAGTAATCTGCTAATTATCTTGAAAATTCCTAACTGAAAACACAAATGTTTTTCTCAAAGTTACAAACAGTAGTGGCCACATAGAGCTTTTAGGTGTTTATTTAAATTGTGTGTGTATATATATATATGCACATATATACTTACACATATACATACATATATATCTATTACACTGTGACATTAAATGGGATTTATCTGTACCACTGTACTACCTCGAGGACTGAAAAAATTGCTCTGTGTCTGCACACTGACAGCAGTGTTAAGGTTTAGCAGAAAAAAACCAGGTTCATTTAGGCAGCACTTCAGTGTGCTGAAGATGATGAAACTTCAGCAAATGTTTGAGTTTTCCTTGCATCATGGCCAAAGCAAATCAGAAGTAATAAAAAGCAAAGACTAACATACCACTTCACACTCAATGACTTATAACCCAGAGAGGTTTGTTTCACAGGGGAAATGGTCGATGAGTCGATGTTTGCCAGTACAAGATCCTCAAAATTATGTTACCTTTTAGGAAAAACAGGGTTCTTTGTAGCTTTTGTGTATTTGCAAGTGAGCTAAAAACCATGAAACATTTGCTGACCCCTAAAACCATGAGATCCTCTTGTCTTTTTAGCACTTGTGGCCTGGCAGGTGGAAGACACCACCCTAATTCTTGCTGAAGGTGAAGGTTGGTGCTTAGTCCTTGCTAGCATAGGCTGCCTCTTGTAAGGTTTTTCCATATATAGTGAGACAGTGCCATTCACAACAATTTCTGAGCACTTGTGCCTCTAATGTCAAAGGATACAAGAAGCCAAGGAGCAATGGAAAATAGCAATTTGAAAAGTACTTTGATTTCAGCCCAGTGATATGTCACCTGAAACAACTCACACCTGGTAATGTGTGTTTGAAACAGTGATAGCCTCAAAGAAAGGTTTGTGACAGCATCACAGGCACAGTGCACATTTTATTTTATCAGAATCTTTGTCTTCAAAAATGAGAGAGGAGACATGACTCCCCACTGAATTCTTATGTGTTCTTATGCTTGGGTGCATTTCTTTCTGAGAAACACAAAGTAGGATTAATAAAAAATACATCAGATCTTTCCTGTAGATTTTTTGTGTAGTTAGAATGCCAAAAGCCTTGATTCTTGCTCAGTAGTCTACAGCCATTTTAGCCCTTACTGGTAATTCTGAGTCTTAGGGCTAGCTCTCAAATCATGCTTATGGTGTTCCTTAAATCTAGATGATCAGAGCTTCAAAAGCAGGCAGAGAGAAGTGGTCAGTGTATTTTCATACAGATTAAATCCTCCCGCCCTCCAGTGCATTGAAGTGGAGAATCTGCCATTGCATCCCTTGTTGCTGGCCAGGGGTTTGTAACCCTCTTGGGCCTCATAAGCATGAAATTTCCTCAGCCCAAAACTACTGAAAAGTCACTGAATTGTCTTGCACCTCCACTGCTCCTCCGCACCTTGCTCTTCCATGGGTTGAGCTGGGGCTAACATGCATGATGCAGCCCATTCACACAGGAGGGCCTAAGGAGGCCCAGGAGCATCTTGGAATTCCCTGCCCAGCTGGATCCTGCTGAAATCAGCAGCACTGTTTGTGTAGTGCAGGCTGCCTGACAGTGACAGCGATGCCATGGGTGGGAGCCTGGCCGTAGCTCGGTGCATCCATGCTGGATTTGCACGCTGGTGAAGGCAAAGGCACGGCAGTCGGGGTGGGTCGGGACTGTGTGCATTAGAAGTTTTATGACCCGTATTGTAAGTGGCTGGATAGCTTTTGTACAGTGTAAAACATATATAAAACATGTCTCAAATGTATTTTCTTAGCTTCATAAAGTATAGTTCATTTATGTCGGTACTTTTTATTGTAATCCTTTATCTTCAACATGGAACTGTTTCCTGGTACCATTTCCATTTTTTTTTTCTCTTTCTTTATAAAAAGGGGTAAAGAAGAGAAAAGAATAACTGCTCTTTTGTTACATGCATCAGGAGAGTTCTTAAGTACAGTAATAGTGCCCTGAACTTGTATTTTTGTATTTCTAACCTCGGAATGCAGGCCTAGCAACTAAAAAGCCAAAATAACATTAATTATGACTGTTCTTCGCTGTGGTTTTTGGAGTATAAGTTTGGAACAGATGTTTGAGGGGAGAGAAGGGGGGAGGAAGGATGGTTGTTTCTTTTTCTCAGCCCCAACTGGTTTTAATTCTTTCTTGAACATTTTGAGAATATCTTTAAACATTTGCCAGAGTTCAATTAACATCCTGTGACTAAAGGTGGAAAATGTCCTACTTTGTTTTTCTTCAAACATATACCTGCTCTTGCTTCTCATGCCAAAGCCAGAAAAAGAAAGGATTCCAGCTGGCATAGGTTTTATTACTGTTACATTAATTTGCAGGTTAAGCCTCAAGTTGGGAGGGGTCTGCTGGATTGATTTATTTATTTACTTTTTTTATTTTCATGATTTTTAAAAAGTGCCATGTAAAACACTGCCATTTAATTACAGGAAGGTTATGCTCTTTTTTGGTGAGTGTTTAACAGCTTATTCTTGTTTACATGAAGTTGTAGAAATCTAGTTTTAAAATATGTTTAAAGTAGAGATTGTGTTCTTGGGTTTATCATGTTTTTCCTGTACTGTGTATAAACACAAGATTGTACATTATTGAAAGCCCTTTTTTGTGGAAAACGGGATTGGGGGAAAAAGTTTATATAAGAATGCAAAATAACTTCCCGAGACTATTGGCGCAGTGTGGCCATAAAACCTCAACAGCACATTGTGCAGTGACATTATAACAATTTGCTTTAGCACCTCTGCAGCGCTCTCAGAAAGTCCTGCTCTACAAAACACATTCCGTGGTATCAGTTGACTGTTTTTTCCAGAATCAGTTCTTTACATGCATGTTTTTGTGATTAGCTGCTGTTCCACAAGTAATTGGAAGTGGGGGAATTTTTTTTTATTATTTATCTTATTACATGTATGTTTTATTTGCATTTATAAATTCAATAAGTTGTAACATATCTGCTTATATAGGTGTGCAAGTGGATTTATAAACTTTGGATTGGGATTTATAGTGGTTTAGTTTTAAAGACTGTTCTTTGCTATACCAGTATCAAGATACAGATATATCAAGAAAGAAAATGGCAACAGTTGCTCCTAAGGCCAGATAGAATCCAGCTGCTCCACCAAGCCCAGTATTGGCTCTGGAGGACTTTTTTTTTTTTTTTTATTAACCTGAGTGTGTTAGTTCTGTTTCTCTAGTAACCCAAAATGGAGAGCAGATCTCATGTGTAAATAGTTCTCCATTTTGCTGACAGTGAATAAGAATATATAGCACTAATGTCATACTTGTAGCACTTTAAATAAAAAACTTCGTTTATTTTGTACCTTTATCATTTTAGCTTAACCTCCAGCATTTTTTAACCTCCAGCATTTTAGGGTGATTTCCCATATAGGTTAGCTCAGCCAAAATCATTCTATACCAAAACACAATGTATTCAGGTTTGTGTTTTACCTGTAGGAGTGTCTGCATGCTTTCCAAAGTGAATTCAAACCTTGTAGTAGGATACATTTTCAGTCACTTAAAATTCAGCATGAACTTACACCGAGAGCATTGAAATGGAAGCTGCAGTTGGTGTGAAATGCTGGAATTGACCTATCTACCATTTCATTTAAAACACCAGGGTGCTCCATGGACTGGGTGTGTAACTGTGTGTGGGTTCATCCTGTCTGAAGTACCACCCTCTGAAACAGCTGCAGGAAGGATCTTTTCAGGCTGTCTCTGTGACTGTGCAAGTTACAGTTGCCATTTGACTGCCAGAGAGGGGAGAGGATGGCCAGAAACACCTTAGTTGCTTAAATGTTCCCTCTCTTGGTATAACAGTGGATGTCTGAAAGTGTGGTCTGAAAGCTAGTCTTCATATGATGCAAACAAATAGGAAAAATATTTTGGGGGTTTTTTTTGTCTAACTTATTTTCTCTAGTGCTTTTAAGTGCCTTGTGCCTAAAAATAATGATGAAAAACATACTGTTCTTTGTATCCATGTTCACATCATTACATGAGAAGGTACATTTTTGAAATTCTCTCGGTGCTTATTCACTAGCTGAGCCTTGCTTCAGCCAGAGACAATAGAAGATTAGTTCTTCTGGGCAGTAATACATCCCAACAGCTCATTATTTAGTGCTTGACACTTGATCTGAGCTGGGGGAGGACTGCAAAAGAGAAAAGGAAGGGTTTCTCCAGAAGACATTGTTCTGGCCAAATCCTGCTCTGACTAGTGTTATGGGAAAGAGGAGGATGCTGGCAGCAGTGACAGCTGAAGGCAGGATGAGGGACAGCTCCTGGCGTGAGCGGCCCGGCAGCGGTGGCCACAGCCCACAGAGCCTGCGGGATGCACTGTGCAGGGCTGGCAGCGGCCAGAGGGACAACTCTGCACCCCCAAGGCAGTAATAAGTCATAATTGTTATTTTGATGGCTCTGTTGTAATCGTGAAGAGGGATGGAGGCCTCTGCCAGCCCTGGCAAGTGCCCATGTGACAAACCATAACCATCTCAATCAGCTCCCACCAGTGACAGCAAAGTTCCAAGCATGCAGTTGGCTCT
The DNA here is from genome assembly GCA_013397815.1 of Aleadryas rufinucha. Classification (NCBI taxonomy): domain Eukaryota; kingdom Metazoa; phylum Chordata; class Aves; order Passeriformes; genus Aleadryas; species Aleadryas rufinucha. Next base: position 608,709 of record VZTH01000702.1, read on the forward strand.
GAGAACAGAATTGCCTCTCCTCGCCCAGAAATGAGCATCAGAAATATTTACTGGGAGAAGAGCAAAAACTCAACTGCGTGTGCTTGCGCCCATGTGCTGGAGAAAGGCTCCAGCCTTCACTGAGGTGAACCTAGTGCTTGCTGTATTTAGGTGCTTAATGCAAACACTGGAATTGCACTTGCTATCTAAAATGCCAGTGTCTGTAGCACTGCACAGTGCTCTGTTAAACTTCTCCGGGTTTTCTTCAGTTGTGTCTACATCGTCTTTGTGGACATGAATGCTAAAAGTATTTTTGAAAATGTAAAAAATTAATCTGAACGGACTTTTCACAAAGGCTGAAAACTGCTTTCTGTCCTCTGGATCCCCCTCTCCCCTTACCCACCAAAACAAGCAAGCAAGCAAAGACCCTGGCTTAGTCTGGGTGGATGATCCAGTGTCTGGCATTTGTTGCTGGAGTTCACAGAGCCAGTGCACTGTGCTACCCATACCAGCTCTCAGCTGAGAGAGTCCTGCTACAGCTTCTAGACTAAAGACTTGCATAGCAGCTGTTATTTAACTGTTTTGTATTTCATTGCCCCCTAGCATTTATTTCCTGTTCTTTATATAAAGGAAGAATATTTCATTTTGAATGACTTGATATGTCTTTAGATCAGCAGTGAGTATAAGCTGTAGGAACAGTGCCCCTGCTTGCAAGTATGAAGGAGGCTGTGTGCATCCATGGTCACAGAGGGAAGAAGTCTGACAAATCCATAAATGTGCTTTAGTGTTAACCCAAAATTCACATAATATTAATAATTCACTTTTTTTATCAAGGAAACTGTCACAGTATATGGGAATGCAAAGTTCTTAACATAAGACATGCTCTCATAAAACTGTTTCTATGAAATACAAACTGTAAGTCCCACACGGGACAAAGTGTGAAGCTGAATTTTTATGAGAAATCCTTGGAATTACCATGAACTTTCAGTGACACTAGCAATGTTGGTTCCCACTGCAGTAAGCTATTTGCTCATAGTTATTCATTGTATATGTAAATGTATGCTTTCTGGTCACAAAAATAATTGGCAAGGATGTTTTGGGTTTGTTTTTCTTCATGGGAGGAGAAAGGAAGAACTCATAATGTTTTTGATCAGAGGTCAAGATAGATCCTACTCATTAAAATGGCACACAGCTTGTGCTGGTTTTAATCAGCTTTGTCTTTTTTATATTTAAAGGCACAGCAGAGAAGTCTTTAGATTTGAAAAGCGATGTAACAAATGCTGTGCGCCTGCTAGAACCAAGATTCATTAAAGTTCAGGGAAAAATCCTCTGTAAATCTCATGATAGAATGATTTCACTCATGCAAAAGGCAGAGTTTATCTTGGCTACAGTAGTGTGAATGCAGAATAAACCCCAGAAACATAAAAGATAAAGTCCCAGATTTTAAGCAGTGTAGCTGGGATGTTGTCTCTTCCAGAATGTCAAATGAATTCGCTCTCTGCAAAGCATTTCTGAGCTCTTTAAATTACTGACTTCATCTACTGGAAAATGAAAAAGTAGTAGATGGGCATTGAATAGGTGAGATCTTTGCTGTAGGATTAAGTGACATTCTCACTGATCTTGATAGCAAAACTGACTGGCAGCAGAGGTGTAGACCAAGTCTTTATGATCAGCTTTGCTTTTTGTCAAACAACAAAGGCTTCTTACCTTGCAGGCAGTAATCATAATCCCTTCTCATGCATGTCTTTACTTTTGGCTGTGACACAGACAGCCTCTTCATTTGTGATGGGTTGTTTAAATGCAGTGTGAAAATTACAAGAGAAATAACTTGCTGGAACTCTTTATGACCCAGTATGTTTTGTGGCTTCTCATAATGGGTAATTTTATGTGATACCTGGCTCCAGTGTAGCATCCGATGTGAGTTGTGCCTAGTGGAGTCCACCTCCCATTTGAGGACTAGTGGCATTGTCTCAGCATGGAAAATTGGAGGGAAGAAAAAAAAAGCTAAACTAGTATTCTTTCCTTGCCTTTGTTTTGTTTCATTTTTTAATCTGCTGGGGGCAGCACAGATGAAGTGAGTCTTTTGGCAAGGCCACTGGAGTGAGGAGTGGGGAAATGGCTTTGTGGGCCAGGACTGAGGGAATATTGCATGCGAGGGCGGGTGCAGTATTAAGAAGATGTTACTGAGTTATTTGGATAAGAAAGCAGTGGTTTAGGTTAGGCCAAGGTGGAACTGTGTAGGGTCTCCGAATGAAAGCCAGATGATGAAACTGGATATTATGTTAAAGAGCAATGAACTAGCAAGGAGCCTCAGAAAAAGCATTGCCAGAGGAGAAAAATAGAGAGCAGGTTTTTTGCTATGGTAGAACTAGTATTTAGTTATGGTAATAATATTGTATATTTGTACAGTGCCTTGCTGAAAGCACGTGCTTCTCTATTAGCCAGATATTTAGATGCTTTGTCTTGGAGAACTGTGTGTTGTCGAGTTTTGGGGCAGGTTTTTTTTGCTATTCAGACTTCTGAAGCCTAATTCTGATATTTTTCCTTGAATACCTGTGGGGAGAACATTCAGTCTGCTTTCCGAGCGTGAGGAGAAAGGGTAAAGCCATTGGCACGCAGGAACAGCTCCATTTGCTACAGGAACAGCTCAGCTCAGTGCCCAAAGGGCAGCGTGCCCCAAGTCACGCAGTTGTTACACCCTGGAACAGGCCATAGGTTAGATGCAAAGGTGCTTCATTTTTTTTTTTTTCCCTTTAAAAAAGTAAATATTTACAGATATAATTGTGAAACACCAACCAAGTTTTAAAAAAAAAAAAAAAAGGCAAGCAATTAACTAAGTCTGTCTTGATCAAAGTGCGCTGCCGTGCACTTCCCCTTGGCGCACTGCGGGTCCCCGGGAGCGCTGCCCGAGGAGCCAGCTCGGGTTGCAGTTTGTACACCTGACGTGCAGCCCAGGCCCAGCGCCTCCTGCTCCGGCTGGGAACGGCCTCGCAAAGCCACCGTGCTCAGCCTGCACCACTTAATTAAAATACCTCATCCCGGGGCTGTTTATAATGGCAGCGCCAACCTGCGCGTTGGGCTTTTTGTTTTTCCTCTTGTTTTATTTCCTCCCTCTCTGATGTATTGCACGCAGTCAGTGAGGCACCGCATGGGTTGCTGCTCTTAGACACTGACAACTGAGGAAATTAAATTCTGAGGCAGAATCAGTTAAAAGCATGGCTAAATCAGTGTTGTTTTTCTGTAACAACTGAAACAACATGATTATTTTAAGGTTGAATTTTTATTGCTAATTTTTTTTTCAAGGCAGTAAATTTTTTTTGCATTTTCCTTATACTAAGATCCTTTAAAATACATTTTGGGATTTCTAATGTTTTTTGGGTTTTTTTAAGAGAGTAGAAGCAGTTGAGTTCAGTAGGACACTGTTAGATAAAAGCAGTGAGACTGCAGTTCCAGCTTGCTATGAAGTCATATGGCATCATTAGTATTACTGTTATGAGCAAGAAGAAACATCTTCATATGGTCATTCCTATGAAAAAGCTCACTGTATTTGTAAAATCTGCTGTGATATCTGAATTTAAAAACTTAAGACAATGGAGCACTTGCTTATACTGGTTAAAGAACTGGTTTGAGTGTACTAGACTAAGTCCTGCATTTTTGTTCAGGTCAGCCAATGAAAAGAAAACCATAAGGATGGTCTGATCTCAGAGATGCTTACACACACAGTTCGGTCTCTTCTGTCTCTCTTCGTCACTGAGACTACCTTTGAGTGAAGTACAGACAAATGTTTTTACAGAATTGGATCTTACTGTACAAATTTACTAGAAAAATTCAAAGGACATCCCTTAATCCCTTTAGGAAAACCTAAGGAAATGCATAATAATACTGACTGCAGCTTCTCCCCACTGTTCTGTGTATCTCTTCTTTATAGATCGTATTGCATATTAAGTTTTAAAGAGCACTGATTGTTGCTTTATGAAAGCATACTCCTTACCATCACTAAAAGGAGTGGTGTCCCTAAGAGATGTCATACAGTCTCAAATGATGTTTTCTTCAGGAGGACAAAATCCTATTTGGGCAGAAATCACACGCTCTTAAGGGGGCTCACAAGGGGGGTGATTATAAAGGCAGAAATTGTTGGTATCAGTGTTTAGAACTGTATATTTTGTCATCCTAGGAGTGCATATGTGTATTTACAATAGGGTTTTCTGTTTCATTTGCTTTAAAAAAACCCCACTGAGCTAAAAGGTTTGAAAGGAACAGCTTGAGGAATTTTTTCCATCAAGATACAATCAAGGGCAGGAAATCGTAGAAGCAGAGTTGTGGTTTTGCGTCCATTTTTTTATTAGTTAATTAAACTATAACAACTCTTAACTTCATTTTAGGTTAACTGTTCCTAGAGTTCAGAAATATTTTAAGAGGTCAATAATGCTTTCTTTGGCTCTTGCTCATTCGGAGTGGGATGAGGAGCCGCAGTCAGCAGGGCAGAGTTTTCCAGATGTGCTGCAGGGCCCGTGCGTGCGCTCATGTCGACAGTTGTCGCTGGTGGGAAACCATCCCTCTGTCCTCATCTGCACACCACCCTGTGCAGATGGGAGCCACGGGAAAGATACATGGACAGCCTGACATCTGTCGTGACCAAAGCTCAGGAGCCCTGGGTGGTGGCAGCTACCAGCTGCCACGTGTTGTTACTCACTGCTGAGTCTGACTGGGAATGCTGGGGAAGGGGGAGTCCAAAGAGACAGTAAGCGTGGAGTTTCACTCGAAGCAGAAACACCCCTAAGAACCCCAGAGTACAGTGGTACTTTGCAGGATGGGTTTTCCCTGTGAATTTGGGTTGTTTTGTGAGGCATCTGTCTGCATTTTCCCCTCGGCGGGTGGAGCTGCTCAGAGCCGTGCACTGAAAGGGCACATGAGGGAAGAGCCATGCAAGTGTCACATAACTGTCTTTAATAGCGGGAGCTATTCCAGCACTTGGAGCCAAATTGTCTTTCAGCAGAAAGGATAAAATTTAGCAGAGCTGGGAAAGGGAAAGAAGAGAGGGGAGGGGAAACACAGCACCACCTCCTGCTGACACCACAGAAATTTCCCCTCAGCTTTCTCTCTCTCTCCCTCTGTGCATATATTTTCTTTTTAATCAGCTGTGGCTCTTCCCTCCCCTGCTTTTCTTTTTTCAAGTGTATTTTTACAGTTGGAATTCTGCTTTTCTAATTTCTCTTGTTTCACATTTAACTTCTTCAGAGGATTTCATTAATAGTTATTGCAATTAAAAATAATAAATAAACTCAGCACCAGCTGCTCAGATGGCTGTCGTAGCATATCTGGAACATAATGCGGTCTGTTCAGGGCAGCCACACAATGCAATTTATACCCACACCTGAGGGAATGAATTTCACAACTATAATTGCTACAATATAATTCTTATTAATGTTGTGCTATAATTCCTATTAATTCCAAAGGGCTAGTAAATGCATTAGGACTTGTCAACATATTATTTTACACTGTTTATGATCTGTAGAATTACGCTCTTCAGTATTGTATTGCATAAAGAAATGCCTTAAAATTAGCTTTAATTGGAGGAGGGGAGGGAGCAGGTTTTCTGTTCGGGCGCTGGGAAAGACGGAAGAATCCTGGTGTTAGAGAAGCAATGAAACTGCATTTTAAAATCAGTCCTTTGAACTTTCTGTGCCATGCAGTTAACAGTTTATGAAGATATATTATTAATGCCTGTCTTGGTTATTAGAAAAAGAACCACTGGTGTCTTTATGAAGGAATAAATAACTACAAGAAAGATAGGGTTATAAAATTTAAAATAACTGTCTTCCAGAAAAGACAAAAGTGGGGAAATTACAAGTCATTGTAGCCGATGTAATAAATGCAGAATGAGTTATCTTGCTGTGCTCTTATTTATTCTTGTTTTATCTGACCACCCTGCTTTTCTAGGTAGTGAATATGATGAGGAGGAAGTAGACTATGAAGAATCAGACAGTGATGAGTCCTGGACTACAGAAAGTGCTATCAGCTCTGAAGCTATCCTTAGTTCAATGTGCATGAATGGAGGGGATGAGAAACCTTTTGCCTGTCCTGTTCCTGGATGTAAAAAAAGATATAAGGTAAGTAGTAGTGCAGACCTACCTCATTTCCTGCTAGTGTAGGTGGTGGAGGAAGCCTCTAAAATCAGTTTGCAGTATTCTCATTTAACAGACTTTCCACAATTATTTTTGTGATATTTTAGCAGAATATTTTATTCACTGGTTTCCTGTCAAGCACAGCCAAGTTTATCAGTTTTACAAGGGATGTCTGTCTGTCAAGAGAGATTACATATAGCAACTCTTTTGCTTTACACATTTTAACGAGCTTTCTATTATTTAGACAAATTAACTGCAGAATGCAGGAGGTACTACAAGCAAAATAATCTCTTGGGTCCCTTTCAGGAACATGAAATAAAAAGCTTCTGTCCATCTGTGCCAGAAAGCATTCCTTCTACTTAACTGCTAGAGATACCGCCTCCTCTTTAGTGAGATGGTGCCCTGGGTGCATTTTCTGACAAAGATGATATGTGGAATGTAGTGGTTAACATCGTGCAAGTCAGAATTCACCTCAGGAAGGCAGAGTCTTGGAAAAATTCTGGCATCGTTCTGTCCTGGGTCCGAGTTCCCGTGCCCTGCCTGGACAGCTGTCAGTGACCCCACGTGCAGGGCTTGCATCCCTCTGCGTGACACCCTGGGAAACAATTCCCTGCCACCCCCCCC
>VZTH01000702.1:615813-662221 GCA_013397815.1 Aleadryas rufinucha
CCCCCTTCTTTAATTGCTCTCCATCATGAGAAATTTTTGTCTCTTTATGTGAGTGGAGCATTTTTAAACTGGAACTTTGAGCTGGCCAATGTAGAACATGCCAGGATGTTGCAGGAGTGTTGCTTCATGTGCATCAGTGCAGAGACAGATGACATTGTGTTGAACATCTTGCACTTCAGTATGGTATTCTCTAACCATTCACATTTGGGAATGGAAGTAGCATGTTGGCACACTTCCTCTAAGTCATTTTCTAAAGTTCTTGAATGAACTACTGGAAAATCCAACTACTGACCCTACACCCTAGAAAAACCATCGTGGCTGGGTTGGTTTTTCACTAGTTGTATTTTATGGCTTGTCCTTTAAATAACTGATAAGTAGGGACTTAAAAGAGAACAGAAATATGAAATAGAAATACGGGAAGGCCAATAGCATTTGAGATAAAACAGTTGTGGCAAGAATGGAGAAACTGTGCATGAAACCATGTAGTGGATGAAAATCTGTTTCAGTGATGCTGCAGCAGCTCCCACAGCAGCAAATCACAAGACTCAGGTTCCTGTACAGACCACTTAACTCTCACAACACTATTTCATAAAACATGGACAAGAAAGCAATGTGCTGTTTTCTTAGTGACATACAAGTCTTTTTGCTGAGATTATCCTGAACTATGTAGTGTTTATTGTCCAGTTACAAGAAAAACTGAACACCATCTTCAGAGTCAGGGCACAGGGAAAGATGGTTTTGGACTACTTGCAAGTATTACTTTGCAGATAAACTGCCATTATTGGAGTTCAGTACTTTCCTCACATGTGGTAGGAGCTGTGCCAGACAGAGGGTATGGTATAAAAAGCTAAATCTCTAGCTCAGGAAGCAAACAAGCCATGGTGATTGTTAGAAGTCATGTGCCCAGAGGGCATCTATGCTTTGCAGAAAACATTCACTTAATGGCAAAGGCTGGAAGGAGAACCCTGTAATTTCCTATATCCTGTCTGTTCTCTGTTTGACTGCCAGCCCTCTGTCTTTTTTATTGCCCAAATGAGCAAGCTGTTTGTGCCTGCTTCTGCTATCTCACTGCCTTCATCTCAAATGCACGAGGACTGTCTATAAGGGGTATCTTGTACACCATTAATGGTAGGGCAGCCGGGCGGGGGAACAAATTAATGACCCTTAGAGGGGCTGACAGGGAGCAGCAGTAAATAAAAAGTACCATATTCTCCTAAGAGACTCACCTCTGTTTAGTCCTGATAGAAAAACACGTTTCCTTAAACTCTGCCTCACCTCATTCTCTTTTCTCTGGGCTCTGTTTCCTCCCTTTTTTATTTTCAGCCTATGTTTTTTTCTTTTTGCATTTTTATCTTTGTTTCCTTCCTTTTAGCTTTGTGTCAGCTGTGTTTCTTGTTTCCTCTTTATCTTCCTTCTGCTTAACCCGCTCGGCTGACAAATTATTTGCAGAGTCTGGGTAGGGAGTCCTGTGATCAAAGCCCTGGGATTTTCTGGTGGGTACTGGATAATCACAGTCAGGACTGTAAAACAATTATAGTGCTCCAAACAGGAACACAGACATGCACATACAGTAACTGCCAGGCTCACTTTACGGCTGAGAAAGGATGCATTCCTTTAGGGAGCGAGGAGGAAAGGAGGATATACACAGTTTTCTTTTGTCTGGCTGTAGGTGACGTAAGTTTGAGAAGCAGAATGGTATTTTTAGAGATTTTATTTGTATTACAGTACTGCTTAAAGGACCCAGTAGGGATGGGGCACCTTTTTTCAAACAATGTTCAGGGATAAGAGATGGCCTCTGCACTGAAAAGTCATTATCGAAAGGTAAATAAGACAAGAATGAGTACAACAAATACTCGCAAGGAATGGGCTGGGGCGGACAATGGAAACTGTAAGGAGAACATGTTTATACACAAGCCCAGATGTGTATCAGAAGCCCCTGCTGGCCTCCTGCCTAGCTGCTGTCTCCTGGCACTTTCCCAGAGGCAGTGCAAATAGTCATAAACATTTCGTTGTTCTTCAGGAACTTTGTTTTAAAAAATTGTTTGCTTATTATATATATTGGTACTCTGTATAATATGACATAGATTTTCTTGAGAAGCCACAGATCCTGGGGGAAATATTTTTCTTTAAATTACCTGTGAATTTCTTTGTGGGATAGTCAGAAACATCTAAATGAACCTGAAACACACTGACTTCTAGATGCTTTAAACACAAGTCTTTGAAGTTCTGAAGCTTGCTTTCTTCTCTAATTATACTTACTGAGCTAGAAATGAAGTTATAATTACTTTACAGTTTTCCATTTATGGATATTTTTTTCTTCCTGTGATTCATCTTTGATGCCTGAAATTTGATTTTTAGAAAATCATCTCTGTGATTCAAAGGAACCCAAAGGTATTATCCTTGTTTCTCCCTCACCAGACTTTGGAGTTATATCCAAATTTAGATGCCCTGTCCAGAAGTGTATGGATATCAAGTAGTTAATGTGCTTTGCAAAATACCACCTGTAGGAGCTAAAATGGGGATTTATGAAGGTGTTGATTAGTTTTCCTTTTATTCAATACCCCCTGAGTGGTCTCTAGTTCTGAAGAAGGACATTGAAAATATGTATAAAATGTAGATAAACTTACTCAGACAACATCCAAAGAGCAAATGAAGTTTGAGACATAGTAGATAGAACAAACCCCACAAATAATGCATATATGCTAGCATAGAGAAAACTCTGGAGTATTTGTCCTAAATTTTCTAGTTTGTGCAAATTTAGTAATAAAAAGAATAACAGATTTCAGTGCATACAAAATGTAGCTTATATCCATGACTTTTCTTTGGCCTTGGGCAAGAGGAGAAGTGAAACCTTCCAAGGCTGCCAAGGCACTGGACTCGTCTGTCTGGCAGGTGAAAGGATGAGGGTCCTGTCAGGCGGCACAAACCCCCAGGAAGGCTGACCTATAAATGCTGAGACCCAGCAGAGCTTAAGGAAGGAGAATATTGAAGTGAGAGGGAAACAAGGAAATTTCCTTGAAAGAAAGGAGCAAGCCAGAGCTTGCAAATTGAACAGAGGAACCGGACCCACAAAGAAAACTTCAGGGTTAAGAGCCAAGAGTACAAAAACATGTATGAATGTCCAAGGCTGAAACAAGAAATGTCTCAAACCATCCTTTTGAGGTGTCTTTTCCTACTTGAAGTGGGGCTGGCAAGTTCTCTGCAGTGTAGTGCCTTTGTGAGTCCTGCCGTGCCAAAGGGGCCTTGCCCAACAAGAGCCTTTGTGTCCCTGCAAACCAGGTAGTGCCAGTCTAAACTTCTCTATCGCCTCCTGATCTGGTCCCAGGTTAATAATTGTTTCCTCCTGTTCAAGATTTTTAGAGTGCCCTTCTCTACTGCCATCTTCTTCCTCAATCATCTGTGAGAATAGTGAGCAACCTAAGTAACCAGAGCAATAAAAGTGATGTACGAGTTTGGCCATGGCTTTTGCTGTACCTCAGCAAACTCAGCCCAGACGTACAACAAAGTGTTTGCATTGCAGCAGTGGAAAAAGTGCCAAAGAGTCACTGTAATTCCAACAACAGTCTCCTTTTAGACAGAAGTACAGGTCAAATTTCACGTTACACAAGCTCCTCATGTTCTACGTGGTTACTGTTTTTCAAACCTTCCACGGCCCAATTCATCCCACGTAGGTTTCTGCTTTAGCATCTCCTTAAATTTTTCTGCCTGAAAATACCTTCCCCCCCCCCCCCCCCGCCCCTTCATCAAAGCATGGGGTGTACTGGGGCTGATGGATCATGAAAAAATCTGGATCAGGAGAAGTGTACCATAGGCATGGCATAGTTGAGGGTATTTGTGATTGCAGATTTACGGCATCTGTAGCAATTGACAGTAACTCCAAAGTATCTAGAAGTGGTTTCTTAGAAAAATTAGAAGTTTAAACAGGAACAGGTTTTTGTTAGGAAAATATTGTTATTATAGGGTAATAGGGCTTGTTTTTGAAATTTCACTGCAGTAGCAAAAGTTTAGCAGGTCACCCCCAGATTTTCTCCTCTTTTGAAGGCACAGGTCCTTAAAGGTACACAGATGATGACAGATGCCTTATGAAGTCCTTGTGCCATCCAGTGGCAGTCCTGGCCCCCTCACCCCAACTCGTTCTGTGGGTGCTGGACGTTGAAACTATGTGCAAGATGATCCAAAAGCCACCCCAGGATCTCAGATTACTTGCAGAGAATTCACTTGACTGCTCTTGAGGCTGATGTGTAGCTTTGATGTGCTCTTGGAGTTGTGGTGGTACAGCTTTCTGCCTCCTCAGGGTGCTCTGCACCCAGACAAACCCTGCCCTGATGGCTCGTGTTCCTGTGTCTGGTTGGTGCTGGAGATGGGGGATTCGCAGCTCCCACATCTCAGGAGACAGCTGTGCAGGGGTTGTCCAGCATTTTTAAGGGTGTAAAGGACAATTCAGAGGCTGGATTTGCAACTTCAGGTGAGGATTCAGTGCCTGGATGCTCTGGAGGAGAGGAGCATGAATCTGTGGGCAGAGCAGTTGCTTGCAGTCTTGCACCCCTTTTCCAGGGTGGATATTTGAGACTTTTTCGGTGAGTTCCCAGCTGGAGCTCCTACTTACTGTAAGCTGCACAGTGATAAAACTTGTTGTTTAAAGAGCCAAGGGGACTTTCTTTTACATGTAACACCAGGCAGTGGTTCAGCATAGACAAAATCCCTAAGACCTAATTGAGTGGGTTTAATATCCAGACTGTTAGCTGATTTTAGCTTTTTAGCCTTTTTTTTTTTTTAATCTTAAAAAAAATACTGAGATAAATATCTGGAAACTTTAGAGAGAACACAGGAGAGCCTTGGAACTGTCTCTTTTTGTCACAAATGCTATCTTCTTTGGTTTCATCCTAGGAGAAGCTCAAATGAAACACAGTATGCCTTTGCTTATTCATCCAAAAATCCAAGCTCTTTTAGTGGGAGCAGATGAGAGACTTCAGTATACTACATAGAACAGTATCACAACAGCTGTTGAGATCACAACAGCTTCTTCAATCTTTGCCAGAAATATGTGAGAAGGAAGGCAGGGGAAATACTTTGATTTATGTTTAGTAAGGTTTTTGGTTGACGTGGCAGAAGTGTGGCCTGTTTCCTGCCCTTGCCAGTGTAACAGGGTGTGTGTTGTGTTGCTGTTTTGCACTAGTGGGGATCAGCTCACCAGTTGTAGCTGTGGAGTATTCCCAAACAATAGCTATTTTGAAGACAGCTTCTCTGGATTATTTTTTAAGTGTCCTGTGTAACTCTGAGTTAAGCATTCCCTGCAGTTAATTCTTTGGAGGCAATGTGTAAACGATCAGAATTTGATGGAGCTTAAAGCCATATCTAGAAACAATGACACAAAACAGAGCAGACCCACCATGGGGGGAGTCCCAGCTCTTTAAAGAGGAGTGACCCGAGTCTTCTTGACAATTCTTTGTTTGCTTGTAAATGAACCTCTGAGTAAGATTTGTCAGTGCTATATGAAAAAGATGGCAGGACGCAAAAAGCAACCATGTGTGAGCCCATTAAATTGTATTCTTTGGGATGTGACGTACATTGGGAGATAGAAATCAGGATTACCCAGGTGGGTGAGTTTTGAGAAACACACAGATTATTCTCCTTGTCCCACCTGGTCCCTTGGGAGCACAGCCCATGTGTAACACCCAGCAGGAGCTCCTGGCGACTTATAGGATCTTGCTCATAACGTTGATCCATTTTCAGTTTTCACCTGGAAGCAGAGCCCGTGTCAGCCCACCTGAGCACTGATGTTTTCCCTTCTCCCTCACAGAATGTGAATGGTATCAAGTACCACGCCAAGAACGGCCACAGAACACAAATCCGCGTACGCAAACCATTCAAATGTCGCTGTGGAAAGAGTTACAAGACAGCTCAGGGCCTGCGGCACCACACAATCAATTTCCATCCCCCCGTGTCTGCTGAGATCATCAGGAAGATGCAGCAATAACATGCTGGTCACAAATGTGCCAAGAAATCCTCACCAGCAGTTGCTGATTTTGAGAACAGCCACCTTTTTCAGGGGAAGCACTCAGCAACCCTTTAAAAAACTTAAATGCATGCTTTAAAATTTTCTGTAATTTTGGAATGATGTATCTTTGTAGAGTTAATGATTTTGTACATTTGCACATGTTATCATCATACCCATTTTCATTACTTTGAGATAAGGTGCTATAAAAGCTATAGGTTCTTCAGAACATTTTTCTCCAAAAAAACAAAAAAAGGAACTAGGGGGACGTTGCGTATTTAGTTGTACTGACGTGTGGGACAAGAGCGCGAGGAGGAGAGCTTGGCACTGACATCCTTTCGAGATTGTAACGTGATGAAGACTTTCAATGCATCTGTCAATGTGTGTGCAAAACCAAAACAGTACCGCCCTCGTCAAACTATAGTTAACATGCCTTACATAACGGAGTTATCAGTGGAGTAGCAAGTCTTTTAGGTAATGGAAATATAAATAAGAAAGAATGTTTAACATAATATGCTAAAAATATTTTCATACTTAAATAACATACATAAAAAGGTGTGCTTGCTGTATTTTATATTATCTTGCAAATCTTTTTTTTTTTCTCCCTCTTGAAATGCTGAAAACCTTGCCATTCGAACTAGTAAACAATCACTTTAGTGTTAGCAATTGCATTTTTTTTCTCTGTACAAGACGTCATGTTATGTTCATGCCCATCAAACTTTTGAGGACCAATATCCCAGTCCAACTAAATATTTACCCCTGAACTATCTGTTAGAAAGACACTTGGAAATACTTAAGTGCAAATTTATGTGTGTGTGAGAAACAATTATCTTCATCTCAGATGAAGTTTTGAAGCACTTTGTAGTTCTCTATTGCCAACAGATTTAATGTTTTATGTGTTGCCAATTCTTGCAACTACTGTACAGGCATGTGCTGCAGTTGCAAATAAAAATGAGAAATTCAGCGCATGGTTTAAGGAGGTCCGCTAGTTGTGCTGAGGGAGTTCTAATGCCTCTCCCTCACATTCATTGTGTTTTGAGATTTTCTTTGTGCATTTTTTGCTTCTCATTGTAGGTCACCGCATTCCATTTGTAAGTGTCTGTTTAGCTTTACAATTAATTTTGCTGAAATATGACATTTGAGCCTTATTGAAGATTAAGTGCTTCTTGCAGCAGGTGGTCAGAGACTGACTTAAAAGCCAACATGAGAGCGCTTCGTGTCTGGACCATACCTGAACATTTGTTGCTTGCCATCCTGCCTTGAGCATTCTTCTCACAAGTGCTATTCCTGGAGTTCAGCTGGCCGGGAGCAGAGGTGGGCACCCACCACCAGCCCTGGCCTGAACACTCCTTTGCCTGGCAAGGGTGAGGGAGGAACTCCCAGTGTTAACACAGTCATCGCCTTGGCTTGGTTCCTGTTCTTTTAAGTGCAAAAGAAAGCTCAAATAAAGGAGGAATGAGCTTTCCCTATTTTTTTTTCCAAAGCTTTAAAGGAAAACTTTGTAAGGATGACAATTACCTATTCTCCAGCAGAGTAAAAGTCTCATTAAAACACGTAAGAATCATCCTAATGTGAGCAAGTGTTTAGAACAGCCAAAGTGAAGTGAAACATCCCTCTCTCAGATCCCAGAGAGGTGACCGTGACAGCCGGGTTTAGAGGATGATCCAGACATGAGAGTTACTGGTACACACAAGGCCCCAGGTGGCCACTTCCCACCTTCTGCAGCTTTGGCAACAGATCTGGCCAACAAACACGTTTTGGCTCTGCTCCTAGTGCAAGAACTACAGGCTGGGCGAGTTCGTTCAACAGCTAAACAGTTGTAAAACGTCATTGTTGCATGTAAATTCCTTTCAACTATAAAAATGAAATTCCAGTTTCTATTTACCTATTCATTGTGACAGTATTATTAAACAGGTAAAGATGGGACTATTTTGTTATACTGTGTATAGTGAATGTATTGTACTGTGTCTGTGAAAAGTGTGCTTTAAATTATATTTTCATATGTTTTGTTGGGGACAAAGTACTTTAAGTTTGAAAGTGACAGAGGTTTGTTTTAGAACTGAAGGCAACTTAAAAAATTCCTGTCAGGAAAGCTGCTTATAAATGTAAATCAAATCACATTTAAAATAAACTGCCTCTGACCTAAAGAGACCTCTTTTCTCATTCCTAACCTAAAGAGTTAAGTTCTTGGGCTGTGTATAATCTTTTATTTATTTATTTTACTTTGGTATCATCAAACTCATGGAGCCTGTTCTAACTGTTTTCATCTGCTGCTGCATTACAGCAAGAAAAGAAACTTGACAAAAAATGTTCTTTTTCAGTACTTCCATGCTTTACCTCAGGCCACCTCTTGATTTGAAGCGCCCAGCTGCAAAAATCTTTAGACTGCAAGTGGCACACAAGCACCGAGGAGTTGCTGCTGCCCAGGATACTGCAATTCATCCACATCATGCAGTTTCTAGTAACTCCTGCATTAACTGGATATAGCGTATGTTCACGAGGGAATTCCAGACAACAGAAGCTATTCCAAGCCTTAATCCCAGACTCCCCTCTCAAAGAAAGAACATAAATAGATGTGAGGAGCAACCCCCTTCTCTGTCATACAATGCTGAGTCATCATTTACTCCTAAGTCAAGTCTATACTCTGTTTAATTTCAAAGTGAGCAGCAGGAAAAATAGACCACTGACTCCATGAATAATTCTGCTTTTAATGTAACAAGACTACTGTACAACAAGTGGGAAGCAAATTTACTTAATACAGTTAAAGTAAATATAAAATGTTTAGATATACACACGTGTTTTTACTTATTGGAAAGAAATACAAAGTTAAAACGCAACAGGTTTTAAAAGCCAAAAGGAACACAATCCACTGTTGTGAAAATAGAACAATATTTTCTACTGAATAAAACTGCAACATAATGGCAATGACTTTTTTAAACAATTACTTTTAGGCAGTTAAGCACAGCAGTTTCTCTCAACTCAAAACCACTGCCTTAAAGTATAACGTACCTCATTTAACGTTACCCCTTAAGGCAAACACTCTAGATGTGAAACTGAAATATTTGCCATTCCTTTTGTTGCAAGCCTGGAATCTCACAGTACATGCATCTACATCTCCGAAATGTACTAGAAAACTGTATTTTCATAGGGTAAATAAAGTAACTTTCCAATTTAAGTGTTACTCAGAGAAAAACTATGTGGATTTGCTAGGAGAAACACCTGCTTATTACATTTTTAATTGTGCCTCAGTTATCAAGGTTAGAGAAACCACAGGTGTTTTGGTGACCTTTTTTAAATGTAGCTCAAGAACACCATGAAGCCAGTCTCGTTTTTTCTGAGGCTGAGTCATTCGTGTGTCCTTAGGCATTCCACTAAGTAGGGGAAGAAATTCCACTAAGTAGGGGAATAAATAGCTACATACACAACAAGGTGGGGGGCTGTGGGTCTCCTTAGTACAATGTTAGGCAGAGAGAGAAAATGACCCCATAGCAGCTTACAGCCACAGCTCCCATTAAGAGTACATGAGCTTTTAATCAGAAGTTTGCACTGTTACAGAAAGCTGCACTGCTTTTGTTCCAGAGGTGGACTACTCAGAGTGGTGGAGTTTTAAGCTACACTGCAAAACAAAGTATTTAATCAAAATTTAATACGTTCTGATCAAAGTGCGTCTGGACATGCCTCTCAAAGCCTTGCTGGTCATAGTCGGGCGGGAACTGCTCGCTGCACATGGGACACACCTTCCAGTGGCTCTCAACGTGCTCCTCAAACTTGCTCTGGTCGTAGTTTGGGGGAAACATCACATCGCAGAGAGGGCATTTCTTGTGCACATCAAAACTTCACAAGGAGGCAGAGAGGAAGAAAACAGGGAACAGTTTATTTCTATTTATTCTGTTAATGCAAACTAAAAGCAGGGTCCTGCTGCCACCAACATTAAGAACTTTACTACCAACTTAAATTTGAGTGAACTTTGTATCTAAGTGTCACCCAGTTCATTTAAATGTTTTTGCCAAAAGCACTCAATACAGTCAGAGCACTTTTACACGCAAGTTCCAAAATAACCTGGCATCTTAAAAGCAACATAATTTTGACCTTATTCCAGCTACCACTGAATACAAATCTACTGAATGCCTTAATGGCCAGTTTCATGGGAAACCACTCTCTCTGCTCATAAATGCTTGCTCTTAGCAAACATAACACTTTATAAAAGCTCTAAACTTAGGTTCACAATTAGGTTGGCAAGAGAGGGGAAAAAACAAAAGTTATTCATTCATTTACTAAAAAAATTGTCCAAATTCCATCAACGTAAGGTATAGCACGAACAGCCTGCCCAGTCTCACGGCATATTCTCTGCCACTTAATTGTAAACCAAACATAAATTGAAAATGCTTGGTAGCTTTTCACCTCCACCCCCACCCTTGAGTAGTTCTACAGAAACCTCTCCATGCCCTCAAAGACCAATAGAAGATAACATCTACCTGGAATCAAAGCAGAAACCTGTGCCCCGCTCACGCAAGAGAAGACTTGGAGGATCAGGAGCAGAAGGTAAAGTGTTGTCATCATCCTGTTGAAAAGAGAAAGTATTTTAAAGAATAACCCCTATAAACAGCTTTTTTTTCTCCTCAATATGCATTTTTGTTACCAAACACGAACCCAGATGAAATTTACCTTCACTCTTTAATTTCTGCAGCACAAGTTTTACTTTTGTGCATCTTCACTCTATTCTGAAATTTGATAATAGAGCACAAAATGGAGTCATTTCAAGGTGGAAATACAGATACATTCCAAGATTTCTGGAACTCCAACTCCTATCTCATTCTCCTTTTTTATCTCAAAGATGCCTTACAAGCAAGAGTTAGGAATTATTTAGCTGATCTACAAAAAAGGATGTGCAAAGGAGCACATATAACAGCACACATACTGTATGTTTTATACAGATAACTCATATGCATATAAAAAAATTTCAGTTTTATGCTAATATACTTTATGCAACCCCTTATGAAGGGTTAATGGAAACAGGGAAAGATGGGAAAATTTCCTCAATATTCTTCTTCTGACAACACCTGTTTAGTTTCAACCATTTAACATTTCCATTAAGCAGGCAGTAGGGCCTGCTATGACAGATGCTGACAACAATCTTGCAGTCTAACTTGTTTGCACCTGCAGTGAAAAGGGCCTATGAGTTTTAAAACATCACTTGTTCCTTTTGTCATGAAAGAGATAGGATGGATGTATTAAGAAAGAAAAACTATTTAAAGTACTCTCGTGCTACAATGCTACAGCTTGTATAGTGCCAAAAACACAACAAATGTGCTGAATACCAGACTGAAGCACATCAGGACTTAACCAAGAAAATTAATGTGCATCTTCCATCAATAAAACAGTTCCACTACAAACACTGGCCAAACTAACACTTAAGTCTTAGTTAATTTCTTCAGTATAACCCCTCTCCCTTCCCTCCCCTTCTTTTTAAAGGCATTTGGCTTACTGCTGGTCACTTGGTAAGATAAAATTGTTTACATATTTTGCGGTCTCTTTCAGCTTCTGGCAAGTGTAGTACCCACCACATACAAATATAACATTCCTCCTTGTTCCTTTTTGACAAACATCTGAAAAAGAGGACGATGCTTTTCTCTGCACAGGCACACCTGCACTGTCCTACATGGCTGCCCTGCAAGAACTCTCTTCAACAGAAGGCAAGCACATGTAAAAGCCTTTGGAATGTCCTATGGCTACAGTTTTTTCATGGCCCAGTTCCCTTAATTGTGAAATTCATACTGTGTGTTCCTTACAGCACCTTCTGACCCAGGCCCTGCACAAGAATGTCACTACTAAGTACATACTGATATTACCCAGTTAAGATACAGAACGTCTGTCTCTTCAGTGTACTTTTGCTCTTGGCCAAGTCACAGAGATCAGTTCTTAACCTTTTGGGATGCCGAACCCACACAAGAAGAATGCAAATGTTGAGCTGACCTCACAGAGATGTTACAGAGATTACTGTGTAACCAAGGCATGGTCAAACAGGAACCATGAGAACTTTATCTTAGTCTGAGAGGACTTCCCTGCTATTCTAATTACAAGTTACAGTAAACACTATACACAGTCACCAAGAACTAAAAATTCTCACGCAGCGCTCTGGGGTAACTCGGAACCTCTGGAAAACAGAGAAGGTGCCATTGTATTGGACTCCAACAGCTGTCTATTTCTGCCATTTCTGATGGACAAAACTCCTAAGTGTTCCATGTAAAACAGAGGACTTTATGGAGGGAGGACAGATCATCATGTTTCACATGGTTCTCATCTTGGTTCACTGTCACTTAGCGCCCAGTATCATCCAGCAATCCATTCTTTATTCTTATAAGTGAGGTTACATGTGCTTTTCAACCTGACATTTAAACACCCATCACTCTCCCCTAGTAAAAAGAACCATCCCTGACTGCTCAAAAGACAAAATGAGGTGGTCGTTGAAGGTGCTTTACAGAGAGTTTGACAACAATTGCTGGAACACCAGGCCTCAGTGGCTCTACCTATGCTGTATTTCAAGCAAAGGCATCAGCTTCTAGACCGTGTGGTTGAGTCATCCAAGTTATTTCAATGAAAGCCCACACCCATAACTTGAGAGAGAAAGAGTTTAATCTGCCCTTCATGTAGATCCAAGGCTACCTTTCTTGTGGTCCAGACTGACGACCAGGGACATGGACATGGCTGCACATTCTTAGTCTGAGACCTCTACAGTGCCCTGCAGTGAAGTAACACAGTGGGTACACGGCCTCAGGTTCTTAGGAAAAGAGACTGGTACCACATACTCACAGGTTGGCACCATGGTCCTGTAGCATAACAAGTGCCAGGCCTCCTGAACTCAGAAGCCTGAATAATTAGGTGAATAAATTTTAAAGGACGCCTTTAACATCAGGACTTAACTATTATCACTGGACTGTACCTCTGGCTCTTTAAAAAACTGATACAATGAGTTCCACAGATTAAGAGAATCATAAATACAGTATTACACACTAAAGCATGGTAAAAAAAGGGGGGTTGCCACGAGGGGAAGAAGGGAAAGCCAGACATTAATCTGTCAGAAGTAAGGGCAACTCGATTAGTTGTACTGATACCAACCAATTCTGTCTCAAGTACTGCTTTCATAATTACAACTCTAAGCAGTTCCAGGATTTTCAAACAGAAACTAGAAAGCTGTGGGGGACAGTACCAAACCACAGACTGGAACAGTCCCATCCCCAAGTGCTACAGATCATTTTAACACGCAGCAGTAAGGAACCAATGCCCATCCTAGGCCTTAACACATGAACAGCCCCAGGGCTAACGTGCAGTGCAGGTACAGTGGGAAGAAGGGCACATAAATTTTATTTCTGTGATTCAGCTCTGCTGTAGGAGTGAAATCAAACTCACTCCTCTGGGCCTCTCAACCTCTCTGCAAGCAGTCTGCTCTCCCAAGAGACACCTGGATACCAACTGCTCCTACTTTTATGTCCTCCCTATACAAAAGACAGTAATTGGCTGCCAGGGTCAGATCAGGCTAATAATGCATTGTGGGGGTTTTTGCTAGAAGGAAGGCCATTTTGGAGTCATCTGAAAAAAATATCCTGACCTGGTGCTCAGCTGACAAGAGTTATATTCTCCATCCCCCACAAATTTACTGTGACCAAAACATTGTTTAATAGTCTCAGGATAGCTCTTCTGGGCTTGCTGCCAACTGTAATCAGAAGTACATTGCTAAAACTCATACTTTAGTATTATACATATATAAAATATATATATATATGTATGTGTTTTGTTTATGGATCTCTCCCTTACTGCTAGGAATTCTTTACTCCCAATGATTCCATTTTGGTCAATTACAGCAGCATCAGCAAATGGAAAGTTAGTGTTGAGTAGATGACGGCAGGAACTTGTGGCAAGTCAGCCACCACACAAAATCACCACTGTGCACATGTTCAGCTGGCACTATTAACACAGACCGGTTTATCCCTCTCAGAAATCAGAGTTTCATTGGCCTCCAAGTTCCTAAAGTCAAAGGTACAAGAATCCTGTAAAGTCTTCCCAGACATACAAAACTGATGGGTTTTTATGTCAACCAAATGCATGGAAGTGCCCATTTCTGAGGAACCAAGTTTTGGGAGAAACCAAACTGGAACACAATAGCACAAAAATCCTGAGGGATTTGAATACTTTTTGTTGTATTAGTTTAAGAAATTAAGGATGTTGTAGTCAATTCCATCTCTTCATGGCTTAAAGACCTGTTATCTTAGATAAATAAAGGAGACATGTTCATCATCATAGGTAAACCACTACCAAAACAGCCATGAAGTGGTGGAAGTGACTACAACATCCTTAACTTCTTAAACTAATATAATGTGTAGTAATAGGAATGTGGACAGGAGGACAGCAGAAGTCCATACAACAGTAGTATTTTAAACAAAGCAGTGAGCCTACCAATCCTTTTCTTCTGGGAGGGAATCCTCCTCCAGCAAAAGGGTCTGCATCCTGCTGGTTGAAAAAATGCAGAAAACTGTATCTTAAATAGCTTATTTTAAAATATAGTCCAAGAAATTGTAATCTCTTCATATTTATCATTTTATATTTGCTGTTTCTTCTGCACAAACAACAGACTCTTCTTTATAATGAATCACCTACATATGTGGAAGTTTTCCCTGGTTATTTATTTACATCTTGCCTCAAAACTGTTTTATCTCTGGCATATTACTAAGTCTCCCTAGAAAGATTCCTGCAGCTTCTCATTTCCATATAAATTTGTACACTATACATACAGTCTATTTGGGTGAGGAGCAAGCAACTGATTCTCAATTGCAAATACAAAATAAAGATACGAGTTATTTGATTTAAAGGCACCTTTACTCAAGCTGAACTTTATTTAAGCCTGTTATATTCCACCTCATTACAAAAATCCAAACTGTGTCTGCAAACGAGCACAAGACTCTAGCACTGTTTCTCTTGGGTTTGCAAGAGGGCAAAGCACATATATCAGAGAGAACACCCTGCTAATTAAACTGCAGCAGATAACTAAAGAAGAGAAGAGCTTGTCACATGTAATAGCTACGTCAAGAATGATCAGATTAAATATGCAAAATGTGAAGTAAAGGTGGGGACAGCATTAAGCTCACATTCGAGATCTTGAACAGGCTGCAAAAGCTCTGACAGTTTTCCTAATTATTCACAGTAATGGACATTGGGAGCAAAAGGTAGGAGGGAGAAATACATTTTTGTCCATTATAGGTGCTGAGCACCAGGGCTAAAATCATGCCTGTCTGAACACTGATCAGTTTCTGCAAAGGTTAATAGCAATTAAATGTGGCAAACTAGACTAAATGAGAAACAGGTCATGATACCAGTGTACTTGCAAAGAGCACAATACTTTGCAGAAAGGTATTTCTTGTTTAATATTTTTGAAGGTGCAAGAGTACTTGGAATAAAAAAGAGTAATAGGTCTGTTCCTGTTCAAATGAAGACATACCGTCCAATTTATTACAGAAGCCATTTTTTTATACCAGAATGTGCAATTTAACTGTACTAAAAAGAAAAGCTAACCAGAAACTCGAAACATACAAAGCCCTAAAAAAAAAAATAAAAAAATCAATGGAATTGTATCCCTTTCAGTTTAATCAGCTTTAAGTAACAGTCAATTAAGCTCTTCCAAATACATGTCCAACAGCAAAAAGCATTCAAAATCAAAATAAATAAATGCAGATTTGCAGAAGACAGAACAAAAGATTAATAGATTAGAATAATGTATCTAGTAGGATACCAATTTACAGTTAGCATTTAACTGAAAATACTGGTATGTGAATCCTTTACAGAGTCTGTTCCACTGTAGTTCCTACATTCCTATTATAAAATGAGTGAGGTGTGGCTACATTTTGAGCTCTCATTCTACCAAACAGGAGAGAAAAATCATGAGTTGAGATTACTTGGCTTTTATTTTAATGCTTAAAAAGATTAAGAAGCTACTGTCCTAATACCAAAACAAGCTGTCAGTAACTCAAGAGATTAGGCAAACAAGTATGTTAACATCAATAGATGTGCAGAGTTTTCTCCTTCAAAGCAAGCAAAATTCACCAAAAAAAATTTTCAGGAAAAAGAAAAATCAATTGAAAATTTACATAACAATAAATCAGGCTTATCAGATATGGAAAACCTATGTGAAACTCTTGGTAACTCATCAGTAAACTTATCAAATAAAATAAATAATAAAAAAGGTAACTTGCATTGCTATCCTCAGGATCTTCTAAACCATCAGGCCGACTGAGATTGCGTGAAGGCTGGCTACACACAACATCATCTTCTAGCTCCCAAAAGGAACTTCTAACAGGTGGTCTTTGGATCTCATCAGGATTAAAAGCGCCATCTGCTCCATCTGAAGAAAAATTAATTAGGACATCTTCATTTAGTAGTTTGTATTTTGAGATTACAGATGTGCTACCTTACCTTTAAAAAATCAAAGAGTTAAACACATTTTTGGTTTAGATAATACAAAACAATAGGAGAGAATCAGCTTTCTCCAGAGGTGTTTAAAACTTTGTTTACCTTACTGATTCTCATCATAAAATAAAGGTCCTTTACTGACATTCATCAGTCAGAAAAGGCTCTGTAAACCAGTCTGAAGACTGTTGGTACTTAACCTGCATTAAATGAGGCATTGCTTTTGAAACAGCGAGGGAGAAATTACACTGGGGGGATGTGAAATTCATTTACCTCTCCTTTCCTGAATTGCGTAAGGGTTTCCATATTGCAATACTGGTAGTCTACTTGGCACTGCAGGAACTGGTCCATTTTCCTCTGAATATGGGTTGCGAAAATGTAATGTCTGCTGTGAAGTCTGTCCTTCCATCATCCTTCCAGCTTGATCTCCTGGTGTCCTGCCAAGTTCCTAAATTATGCAGAGTTCAAAATGTAATTAACCTATGGAGTCCTAGCAAAATTTGAAATGTTTAAGAAATATGTTTTTAGAAGAAAAAATTGCTAACCTTCCTACTGTCTTTTCATTTTGATCTTATGCCAAGTATACCAAAACACAAAAAACAGTCAATGAAGAAAAGAAAATACAAAGAAGGTATTTTAAAGAGATACTATTTTTTCTTGGTTTGTTGTCAGTTAGTTCTAATTACAAAAACAGAACTGCCATGTTTTTCAAGTATCTGCATTTTTTTACCATGAAGAAAAATTAGCTCAATCAGTAAAAATGAGTAGATTAACAATAACAACTAAAGATAACAGTGATAAAAATTTTTAAAACTTACAATTAAAAATAAAATAATTCTTTTCATAATTCATATCATACCATACCATGCAAGACTGTAGCATTTAGTATGTGGTACATGCTTAACATAATTCCATATGAATTCATGAGTGGCAGACACTTAGAGAACTAGTAAGTACAGTGCACTGGATCCCTTCTGATATTTAACACCAAATGTTTGTATCAGAAATGCTCAAACAGAACTCTTCAAAAAATTAATATACTTAAAATTCTAGATTCTTGCACATAAATCATGCATACAATAGTAATTACTATAAAGTAAAGTAAAAATAAAAGTATATAATATATATACTATATATTTTATATATATATATATACACTATATATAATATAATACAAAGTAAAAACTATAAAGGGGGTTTATAACTTAGAAACCATTAAAACTCTAAGCCAGTATGTATGTTAAAAGACACTAATTAAAGTGACTTAAGTGTAGTCAATGCATCAGCTGTAATTTATCCCAATAAAAATGATTCTCATCATTCCATTCAACATAGTGGGTTAAGGGATAGAGAGCAGTATGCCAAGTATATCAAAAGGCATGTGTCATTTAAATTTAGAACCAAGCAAAAAATTCTGATATGTAAATATGAAAACAATAATTAAAAAACAGAGACCATTAAGGGAGACATGCTTTCCAGTAATATTCTTTCTGATTAGTATTTTCTTCTGGGCTCACGTTTAATATTTGCTGATGTTAATAAAACCCTCAAAGACTAAAGTGTGTCTTTTCCCCAAAATACTTTAAACTGAAACTTAAACCCAAAACTTCAATTACCAATTCAACTCCGTTAGAAATAAAGTGTGCTACTAAAAGGAACAATTCAATATTTTTTTTCTTGCAAACAGATGAACTTCACTTCAACCTCTTGAACAGAAAAATGCAAAAATCAAGTATCAATAACTACTCTGAAAACAAAACACTACTCAAATGCAAAAAGACCTCATGTAGTGGATGGCATCCCTCCCCTAGATACAATATAAACCTATGCCAATGTTACTTTAGATTTATAAACTGAAAGTGATGCCATGATGCTTTTTTGCTTTTTATATATACTCCCTTTATATACTCTTTTATATAGCTTTTATGTATTCTTAAGGGCCTTTTAGCCCACATACTTCTAATTTTCAGGTTTGATAACTAGCATAGGCCCACTATTCCATTAAGCCAGGAGATCAAACATCTCAGAAGCCTCAGACACCAAGGTCTTCACTGGAACACATTTTGTAAACTAAGATAGGCCTGTCCAGGGGGAGAAAAGTTCCCTGGGGAGGGGGGTTCGATCAGCCTCTCACTGGGGAATCTTTGATAGATATGTTAATTGGTAAAGCCTATAATGTTATACCCAAACTATTGTGTGTGCATTTCGGTGTGCATTTTGATGTGTATTCCAGCGTGCTCCACCTGAATGAGTGCACCAAGGATCCTTAAAATAAATCCCGAAGTAAAACCCCTTTTTCCCTTCTAACCGTGTTTGGCTCTTGATTTTAAGACCAAGAAAAGGCATCAAAAGGAACATATGATTGAAACAGGTAGGATTAAAAAGCTAGGATTGCAAGTTTTAGTGAGTGTGTAAAATCTAAGTAATTCATCTTTACTCAATACAAAGCAGGAACAATTAATTAGCAAAGACATTAAGATTTTCCTTTTTAAAACCAATTTCTTCTGCAATAGATAAGCAGTTTAAAATGAGAGGCAGTAGCATTACTATTTTAATTTTCGTATTACATACAATTAAAACAGAATGTAAATAAGCCTGAGGGTAAAAAGGTGCTGCAAAATAGCCTTAACCAGAAGTTGGATATCTAGGGTTGAGACTGATTTAAAAAAAAAAAACCTAGAAAAATATCAAAGGCTATCTAAATATGTAAATAAAATAGAAACAAAGTGATTTTATAGATTTGAAGAGACAGCAAATGAACATTTTTAGCAAGCTATGCTTGGTGACATTTATAAACAAATACTGATAATGAGTATAAATTGAAAAGCTGTTTACTGTCCCATGCTTAAACCTTTAAATTGTGGTTCCAGTCTAGCAAGGCACTTTGATTCTTCTTTGTAATGTAAATATCAATAAATTTGGTAGACAAAGTTCCAGGCTTTTATAAGCTTCATACATTATTATTATTACAGCTGTTGTTCTTATGTGTGGTGTTTAAAATTACTCCGTCCACCTAAACTAGCCTCACCAAAACTCAAATTTTAATTTGATTTCTTTTGAACTAGAAAAATATGAGAGATCTATTAAAAATTATACCCTTTGTTTAAAAAGAAGATAAATTAAATACAAACTACTTGACAATTGAGAATTTTACCAAAAAAATTAACTGGCTTAATCTGAAAGTGTAGTTTTTTACAGTTTTACAGTTTATCAGTATTAAAATGCCTGTTTTTACTAAGTATCTCTTCATACTGGAATTGTAAAGTAATCAAATAAAGTTTCAAAGAAAAATCCTAACTTTGCACAATGTCATGCAACACTATCTGAATGTAATAAAGACATTCTATTATTTCACTCTTCAGTAAAACCTAGCTTTGATTAATTGCCATATAATACCTCAGAGGTACTTCTACATTAGCATTAATATTCCAGAATGTTTGACAATACCTTCTCACTGGTAAAGAGTTCCAACTGTGATGCCAGTTCCTTTATTCGTCTCTCTTTTTCTGCCAGCTGAATCTACATGAAAAGAATATTAAGATTCTTGTATTTGTGAATGGAAACTATTTCCCTGCATGTTACATTGTGAAAACAAAGTTCCCTGATTAAGTTAATCTTTCAGATGAAAACAGTTTGTCTATTACAGTTACATGCAAAACGTAGTGCTAATACAAATCCAACCCAACGATTCTCACAAAGTTTTATCTGCTGGACAACAGCAGTGTACTAGCAGCCTTTTCTTGCCAGTTTTCAGTAAACAGTTGTGGAATAATAAAATTCTATGTTAGAAATGAGGAGGAGTATCAGTGCCACCAATGGCAGGAGGGGCACCACTGCCCAGACACAGCTGGAGGTTTGCAAGCCTCGTCTCATCATTTTTGAAGAAGTCTCCTGGCATTGTTTATGTCCCACCACAGAACCTGAGTGACCCAAAAGCTACTCCTGCCTCAAAGACACTAAATTTGTTTCACAAACATCTACCCTGTGTCTCTATTGGGTACTCTGGGAGGAGGTGCAACTGACACATTACACAATTCTTCCTGGCTTCAAAATGATGATTTAAATAATCTCTCTCTTCAAAGGACTATTTTATTTGTATTCTGGTTCCTTTACAGACTGCCTCTTCCCCTGTTTTTCTAATATCTAAGCTCAATGCTTGGCAGAACTGCTTATCATTTTTTTTCAGTTCTGAAATTCCTTCTCCTAGTTTAGGTCAATGGAGCAAAATTTCCTGACTGGGAAGAAAAGCTCACTTTTCCTCTACCACCTGCACCCTCCTGAATGATAGTAATTTTTAAATTGCCATCAAAATGCTTTCAGTTGTGGAACCAATTACTTATTACACCTGCTGTTGAGAAGTCAAACTTTTTTCACATTAAATTATGCATGGCAACCGATCACTGCTAATTAGTAAAATAAAATAAACTGGAAAAAGTCATGCGTTTTATAAAATTTTTGAGCTTCGGAAAGTGTCAGAAAAAGATAGCCTACAGAGTGCTAAAATAAACTGTAGAGTAATTCAGGATTTTATAAAGAAAAAGTGCTGTACTTACTAATAAAAAGGGGTTCCTAGTAGAACCAATACAGTCACAGTTCAGTTTAATCATTTTTCATCACAACGGGCAAAAACAGGCAGTTTTTTGACAGAGTCAACTGCATTATCATCATTAGACTGAGAACCAGCAGAAAAGCTAGTCTCATGGACATTTGTCACTCTTATCTCATCCCTATTGACCTAAGAAGCTAATTCAACATAAGCATTACTATCACATAACCTCAAAGATTAAGGCCCCTTGTCAGCTAAAGCTGCCCATTACGCTTGACTTTCTGGGGAATGTGTTACATCACTCTACCAAGACTATACCTGAGGTTCTCCAAATTAAATTCTCGCATGATTTTAAAAACAATGGATCACTCCTCTCTCTCTACTGACTTCAGATAAAATGCCTTAGACATTACTACACTAGTAATGCAATATGCAGTATCAAGATTTTAGATAAACATATCAATCAATCTTCCTGTATTACAGCAAGCAGCAGGAAAATAGAAATCCCTTGCCCTTTTTTTCCCCGTAATACAAGATTACGTCATTTAGGGGTTTGTCTAAATCCACAGTATTAAAAGACTGACAGCAAGCTGGTAGTAGATCTTAGCAGACCTCTCTTAATTTAAAAGAAGCATTACAAGACTGTATTGTTTCTTCAAGTGCAGAATTTGTATTTACAGCAAAAATATATTTAGTGCGCTTTCCCTATTAAAGCTCTTCATTACTTGAACCATCAGAAATAAGCAACCATGTTAAGAACAGGTAACCAGTCACTGTCATAAACAAAACCTGTAACTTACTTTATACTGATCCTCCATTGCTGCCAGCTGTAATTTTATACCCTCGTTGATTTTCACTTGTTCTTTCCATTTCAGCTCCAGTTTAGCTAGTTCATCAGCATAAACACTGCACTTCATCTTCTCATCCTAAAGTAGTTAATACCACGGCATGAAATATTTACAGTCTTAAGAGATTCTCCCCCCCGCATCCCCAACAATGTCACTGTGTTAACTTCATGCTTTTAAAACGAGATAATTTACAAATGGCTTCTCCAAGCCTAACTCAAGACTCTGAAGAGGTCAGGACCACAGAACACTGCATAAATGATGTTCAACAGGCATTCCTTTCCTTGAGTTTTCAACAAGCTGATATTCCTTTTTAGTTTCACAGTTTCAAGTTTCTTTGTACCCTAATACTACTAACCAAGATTATTCTTCCAAGAATCTCACTTGAATACAGAACTTTTCCTCAAGTGACTTTTACAACCTAAGTATCTTTCATCCAGAAGGTCAAAGGCAAAGCTTTCTTTAAAAATCACTACGGAATAAACGGCCAGCAGAAGCCAATGCAGGCTCTCCATGGACAGGGTTATGAGCAGAATTACAGGAGGTTTATTATATCCTGGAAAAACTATTAAAATAGAATAATATCATTGAGATAAATAAAAGAAACAAAATGAAGACAGACAAGACAACACTCAGAACGAATTTCTTAAACTGTTGTCAACTTTTCACCAGTGCCACTGATGCAATACTCCATCATCATACACACATCCAAACTGGTTAAATGAAAATCCAGTTACAACTGACAGGTACTGATATTTAAAGAGCATTACTACTGTGGCTACAGCACTACCAGTGCCAACTTTGGTCGAGACAACCAAATAAATGCCTTTATGTGTGACTGAGCCCAAGCTAGCTGGCAGCACCCACTCGGGTGTGAAAGCACTGTAAAAGCCATGACAGGCAGATAGGGGAAGTTACTACAGTTTGGACGGTGTATCAGATCAACACTGCCACACTTGTTCCAAACATCAGCTGGCTTACAGCAACCTGCTGTATTTGATTTGTAAAAGCAATTACACTTAATGTAAGAACAGAAAGTATTTAAAACCTTAAGCATGTGCACATTTGTTTTACTGTATCGTGGTCTTCCTTGTCTGGACCCTCTAAAACCATACGCAGTCAAGAGCTGACTGAACAAAAATGCGTTTTCTAATTTTAAGATTTCTACCATAATCACAGTGTATCACACAAAAAAGGAAGGCAATTCAGCTGGGTAGGCCTTGTGGTTTTAAGGCTTAGCACCCACAGCTACTTTTTGTTCAGCTTTCCAAAGCAGCTGTTTACTTACTGCCAACATTTGCTTGCATTTCTTATACTTCTCTGTTTTCTCAGCAATCTCTTTATTCATTTCACGCACTTGCTCCTTTACCATGGATTCCGAAACTATGTCAGATGAAATGGGGCTAACTGTGAACATTGAAGAAAAAACAAGAACATTGATTTTTTTTGTTCCACAAATAAAGTTTGTATAAGAGAGATGACAGCCCAGATTTGAGAGTGCATCAAAAACAAGAGTGCTCCCCGTTATCCAAACCAGAGGAAATCAGCACTATGTGCTATGTAAGATCAACAACTGTACCAGCACATCTGGGTTCAGTTCTGTCACACACTGAAGATGAATATAAATACACACATATGTAGTACTCCCCCAAGAAAGAAAACAAAGTAAACACCAGAATATGTATGCTATCATTCTAAATATTCTATTCTTACATAAAAACATGAAGTACCTCAGCAAACTACTTCATCATACACTATCACTGAGCTTGCTGGGATTGTATGTTTTAAGAAACACTTGTCTTTACCACAGACAGGAGGAAACCAAAAGAAATTATAACCTATGGTCTTTACAGACAACAAGAATCTGTCAATTATAAAATAACACAGAAAAAACTATTCAGCATTTACGGGCATTTATCAATTTAAACTGAATAAAAAAATCACAGAATAGTTTGGGTTGGATGGGACCTTAAAGACCATCTAGTTCCAATCCCCCTGCCATGGGCAGGGACACCTTCCACTAGACCACGTTGCTCAGAGCTCCATCCAACTTGGCCTTGAAAACCCCAAGGCATGAGGCGTTCATAACTCCTTTGGGAAGCCTGTTCCAATGCCTCACCAGCCTCATAATGAAGGATTTCTTTTTTAGTTTTAACCTATTACATATTGAAGTTTTAGAATATTATTTTTGCAATCACTTAATAGTTCATAATAATTACAAACATTTTCTAATAAACCACTACTGCCTATAATTCATGAAAATAGTCAGTTGACTTGACCTTGCCATCACATACTCAGAACTTTTCAGTGGATTTGATTTTAGAGTAGAATGTTATCATGGACAGTCATCATAACATGACTGCAAAATTACTCTGCTATTATACTCAAATTGAAAATTTGAGTAAGATTTTTTCCTTAACTGTTTATTAGCTTGGCAAAACCATCTCTGTTAACCATAAAGCAGAAATTCAACAGTTCAGTTCTACTGACATTAGTAAATAGCAACTAAACTGATACATGAACTTATTTATGAATGTTACCACTTGGTAAGAAACAAAATATTTAGATCAATCTTCACATATCTAATCAATGCTTTAATTAAACAGAACAAGTCCACCTACTTCATACTATAAATACTATTACTGACTACTTCACATAGACAACACTTTCAGGCTTATAAAGACAGACAAAGTTTAAGTTGTTGATACCTGGAGATGCAGACAACTTTTTGTCTGTAAGGATGGCAGTAGCTGTCTCAATGTTAGATGCATCTGTCAGTTTCTGATGATGCCCTGCAGTTTTCTTTGTGAAAAGAAATTTTGTTTTGGTAGTTGATTAAATGAAAGCCAAAGCACAAAGTAATGTATCTTACACTATCATTTGCTCCAAAATCGGACTAGACAGAATCGCTCATTTAAACAGTAGGTAATAATAAATATGCAAAAACATTTAATTCTACTAACACTGAAATTGCTTCAGACTATGATTTTTATCACCTTACTTGATGAAGGTCTTTTTCCCTAGAAAGAGTATTTCTAAGCAAATTATTCAAAAAATCTCATTTTCTAGAGAATCAGTAACATTTAAATTAATTAACTTAATTCTAATACTCCATTAGAAAAACAGAGTCTGTATCATCAGGAATGTCTGCTGGACTTCTGGAGTGAAAGCAATGAAATCTGGTGTTTGCTGTAAGATGTACAACATTGCCAAAGATGTGGAAGATTTTTAAGGAAAAGCCATAGGTGTTCTGATATGACACCTCATTCACCATTGACCTTCTGGACAAGAAGAAGACTTTTTTCATGCAATGTTCTGTGAATAAGAGAAATACTTAAGTCTGGTTTTCTTAAGAATTCATATTTGCACATAGGCCTTTTCCCTCTCTGAGCTCCTCTCCAACTCTAATTTCTACAAAATTCTGAAGAACTCTGCTCTCAAATCTGTTTGAAATTGGCTGACAGGTTCAGTTACTACGTGGCCTAAGACTTGCACCATCATTGAAAAAGATTCATTTATTTATGAAACAGATCTTGGAAGAGTGATAAGATTACAAAATACATATGGAATACAACTCCATACTGTGTTGCAGAAACTTCTTCCCCAGTTTGTTTTTAAATCCTACTTCAAGTTCTCTGTTTCCCCCGCTTTTGGGCTTGGGGTTTTTTGTTGAGCTTTTTTTTTGGTGGTACTGGATAGAGGCAGTAATTATGGATTTTCCCAGCTTCAGTTTCAAAATTCTTCCTTGAACAGTGTAATGCTTATAGTTTCATCCAAACTCTATTAAGCTTCTACATAACACCATCTACTATAAATTTTATGTTTCGTTTGGACAACTATCTGAAAAAGAATCATAGAAGTAATTTAGGTTTGTGAAAGAAAATGGTAGAGTCATTGCATACCATACATTTTAATCCTTTTTAAAAGCATTAGTTTTCACAGAAGGAAATTAAATTGTTGTTGAAATGTTACCAAAAAAGCAAGTGCAATTTATCCCATTCTACTTACTGCCTGTTCTGTAAATTTGTTTACTTGTTTTTGAAGTTTTTGACATTCTTTGAATTTTTCTTTGTAATGGTCAGCAGCCATTTGTAGACGAAGCTTCAGATCTTCAACCTCTCTGCGCAGTTCCTGCTCCACTGCGTTTGAAGCTTCCTTTAAAAAAAAAGAGAAATTGTTCTCCCTTTTGTTCAAATACCGCTATTTCCCAAAAAGTCTTTTTTCAATTAAAAAAGCATAATGCTCCATGTAAGTACTGAAGCTCCTATTTTCTTTGTGGGAAGGAAAGGAATAGAGCAAGCAGTAGAGCACAGAGAGAGGCAGAATATGTACTGAACTTCATTCCAAGCAGGACACACTGAGGGACGTAAACAGGCACTGGTATGATACCAGAGGCAGGTAAAGGAGATTCTTATTTTACGGGCTGATTAATGTGTATCTAAAGCCTGAACGTTTAGGAAAAGTCTGAACACCTTCCAGGGGGTGTTCCAGCTACCCTATAGACAAGCATAGCCACACAGGAAAAGTGCACAGTCCACAACTGTATTCCCTCACACTCACTGTATTTCACCTGGGAGTGGCTCCACTGAGCCACAACACTGATACACAAGCTACACAAACTACATCTGGCAACTAGACACAGGCCATGGTCGGCTACTTTCTGGTAACTTGAGTCATTCATATGATTTGCTACTTCTTCCATGATGCATTTCAAAACACATTGTATACAATTGAAACGCTTAGGAAAAAAACATGTAATTCTTTGATATTTTAAATATAATAGTTCTTTTGAGTGCTGTAATATTCATTTTGTATTTACAGTACTATTTTAATTGCTGTTCAGCTCAATATATTTTCTTCGAACAGTTACACCATTACAGTAATCCTAGTAGCAAATTAATCCAGTACAACTGAAGTCATAGAAGATCCAGTATAAAGCTCACTTAAATCAAAATGATGAAACATATATTAACTCACTATATTTTTATCCAAGACTAAGGTCAAGACAGTTTCCATTACATTAATATTTTTATACTTGAAGTACTTAAAGCAAATTAGATCACAAATACTGGAAGGACTTTTAAGAATTCAGAGAGAATCTATCGATGAGAAAAGAATATTATAAAACAACCCAAGTTTCTACCAATAAATTTTCTTATTTGAATGAATTTTTAATGCTACTGTAGCTCACTTAACAGAATTAAGACAAGGACAGGATTCAAAATAACACAGATAAATACTGCATTATTCTGTGGAAATAATATGGGTAGATGTTGAGTAATAGCAGAAATCTCCTTTCTTACCAAACCTCCAAATCAGCTAACATGCACTTGATTTAAGGTAGTATGTTGAATGCTGAAAGAGGATTTGATAATTATTTGCACTAATCATCCAGAAACCTATTTTTATTCCCCATCTTCAGTAAAGCTAGCTCTGACAGATTTTAAAAATACAGATAAACTTCAATACTAAATATTGACAATTTACCTGTTCATTTTTCAAAGTTGTGATTTTTATAAGTTCAGCTAAAGCTTCAGCAAGTTGCTTTTTAAATTTTTCATTTTCCAGACGTGCACTGTGAAGATCTGCCATTGTCTTATCCCGCACATTTACTGCATCACTCAGCTCTTTTGACATTAGAACAGCTTCTTGTTTGCTAGCCTGAATCTGATCTTCAGCTTTCCGAAGCTGCTCTTTTAAAATACTTGCCTCGTCCTAGGAAAGAGAAGAGATGGAAGAGAATTCATCATTTTTTAATTCAAAGCTTAAATAAAGGTTGGTATAGGGATTAGAAATACCTGGAAGAAAAACCAAGTTTTCCTGGTGGCTTTAGCAAAACTACTAAATCAAGAAGTCAGTACACAGTACACACACTTGTCTTCTTTGCCAACAATGATGTGCAAACTTATTTCATTATGAAATAAAGGCAAACGTAAATATTATTATTTTCTCTATTCTGGATTTTTGTTGGAATTTCAGCTTCAGTTTTAAACATATGACTAAAAAAGCCTGTTTTCCACATCTCTGTTCTTACCACTGTAGAACTCCAGCATCAAAACCAACGTTCATCCCACAGAAACACACTGAAGGTAACAACAGAGCAAGAAGTTTTACAGTGCCTACAACTGGTTGATGTAAAACACTGTAAAGCAGCTTTGGGATGTTTTTCTCAGAGCTCTATTGCCCAAGATCTTGCAAAACAAGCTTTCCAAAGGGAAGAGAGAACAAATAGTAATGAAGAACAAGCTGCAGCATGTAGCACTAAGCACTGCTGCAGCACCATAGGGCAACCCAAGAGCCAACTGACCAAGCTGAACTACCAGCCCCTCATTCCTCAGAGAAGGCCAGGATTACAAAAAATAATTTTAAAATCAATTTTTTTAAATAAAAAAGCTACCATATAAAGTATTATATACTTTAATGCCTCTAGGCTCCCTGATGGCATAATCATCTCTTATTCTTGAGTCCAGACATAAATTCAGCTATCTCTAGTCCATTATTTGTTGATTTTTTTAGTATCACTCAGCAAGTCCAAAGGAATACTAATGCATTTTGTAATCATTTATGAAGATGGATAGACTAGTAAATGCCTTGAAGTCCTGTCTCCTAGCTATTTTTAGAGCACATGATGCATTGGTTACATATTTCAGTAAATATCTGCAGTTTCACAGTGTGAGGTAAAACTATTAATGATCCCACCAGAAACATCACAAGCACTTTAAGATTAATAAATGACATGAGTGTTTGGTTGCTTCAGTACTGACACATACACACTCCCTTCAAAATAAAATACAGTAGTAATTTAACACATTCAGAAACAATACAGCAGAAAAGAGACTAAAATAAGACGTAACTTAAAGCAAGATAGTATGCCCTTTTAAACTCTATTTCCATTCTCAACAGCACTACTTTTCCACTTAAATATTATATTCATAACTCATATTACTTTAAAACAATTTCTAGTCTTTTGAGATCCAAGTTGCTTTTTTTGTGAGAAGACTGGCAAGATACACAAGAAAGTTGTATGCATAATCTGACTTTTCCATGCTGGCCTCAAAGACTCCATCTACTGACTCTCTAATTTGGATCAAGAGCACATTTGTGAAGCAAACTCCCAGTCAATTTCATTACTGCCTATCACACTGTAGATCTGAGAACAATCTCAGGGCACAGAAACTGCATTGCTTTTGGATGAAATGGAGCAGGATGATGTACATCAGGAAAAAACACCTAATAGTTATTCTATTGTGGGTTTACCCTGGCCGGATGTCAGGTGCCCACCAAAGCCGATCCACCACTCCCCTCCTCAGCTGGACAAGTGGGAGCCTATAACAAAAGGTGTGTGGGTCTTGCTGAGGACAGGGAGAGATCACTTAACAATTACTGTCATGGGCAAAAACAGACTCAACTTGGGGGGAAAATTAATCTTATTTATTACCAGTCAAATCAGAATAGGGTAATAAGAAATAAAACCAAATATTAACACATCCAGCCCCCAACCCCTTCCACTTTTCAGGTTCAGTTTCTCCAGAGTCTCTATCTCCCTTCCTTCAGCAGCATAGCCAGGACGAGGAATGGAGGCTGCAGCCAGTTCATCACACATTGTCTCTGCTGCTCCTTCCTCCTCAGGGGGAGGACTCCTCACTTCCTTCCTCTGCTCCAGTATGGGGTCCCTCCCATGAGAGACACTCCTCTACAAACTTCTCCAACACGTATCCTTCCCACAGGCTGTAGTTCTGCATGAACTGTTCCAGTGTAGGATCCCATCCATGGGGTGCAGTCCTTCAGGAATGGAGAGCTCCAGCATAGGTCCCCTGTGGGGTCACAGGTCCTGCCAGCAAACCTGCTNAGGAAAAAACACCTAATAGTTATTCTATTGTGGGTTTACCCTGGCCGGATGTCAGGTGCCCACCAAAGCCACTCCACCACTCCCCTCCTCAGCTGGACAAGTGGGAGACTATAACAAAAGGTGTGTGGGTCGTGCTGAGGACAGGGAGAGATCACTTAACAATTACTGTCATGGGCAAAAACAGACTCAACTTGGGGGGAAAATTAATCTTATTTATTACCAGTCAAATCAGAATAGGGAAATAAGAAATAAAACCAAATATTAACACATCCAGCCCCCAACCCCTTCCACTTTTCAGGTTCAGTTTCTCCAGAGTCTCTATCTCCCTTCCTTCAGCAGCATAGCCAGGACGAGGAATGGAGGCTGCAGCCAGTTCATCACACATT
Organism: Aleadryas rufinucha; assembly: GCA_013397815.1. Lineage (NCBI taxonomy): Eukaryota > Metazoa > Chordata > Aves > Passeriformes > Aleadryas > Aleadryas rufinucha. The sequence continues at coordinate 645,890 of VZTH01000702.1, forward strand.
GTCTCTGCTGCTCCTTCCTCCTCAGGGGGAGGACTCCTCACTTCCTTCCTCTGCTCCAGTATGGGGTCCCTCCCATGAGAGACACTCCTCTACAAACTTCTCCAACACGTATCCTTCCCACAGGCTGTAGTTCTGCATGAACTGTTCCAGTGTAGGATCCCATCCATGGGGTGCAGTCCTTCAGGAATGGAGAGCTCCAGCATAGGTCCCCTGTGGGGTCACAGGTCCTGCCAGCAAACCTGCTCCAGTGCAGGCTTCCCACAGGGTCACAGCTTCCTTCAGGCACATCCACCTTCTCTGGCATGGGCTCCTCCACAGGCTGCAGGGGGATGTCTGCTTCACTGTTAACCTCCATGGGCTGCAGGGGGACAACCTGTCTCACCAGGGTCTTCACCATGGGCTGCACAAAAATCTCTGCTCCAGCACCTGGAACCTTTCCCCCCCCTTCCTTGTGTCTGCAGAGTTCTGTCTCTCTCATGTTCTCACTCTTCCCTCCAGCTGCAATTCCTCTCACACAGTATTCCCCTCTCCCACACCCTTCTTAAATCTGTTATCCCAGAGGCACTACCACCATCACCCACAGCCTCAGCCTCGGCCAGTGGTGGGTCCATCTTGGAGCCTGCTGGCATTGGCTCTGTCAGGCATTGCCTGACATTGGCTCTCTCAGGGGAATCTGGCTGCTTCTCACAGAGGCCACTCCGCTACCAAAACCTACACAAACCCAATATATGCATCCATAGCACCCGACTAGAACTAAGTCTGAAGTAATCCCACGTGGACCATGGACAACATAAATATGAGTTCTTCAGCAATTGCACTCTCCTATTACACCACACTGCTTGCTAACCACAGTGCTACCACAGAGCAGAATAAGTCACCTCTTCCTTCAAAACCCTACTGCCACTGCTAAGTTCTCAGTCAGCACTGTAGCTTGGTAGTACGTTCACCTAACAAGTCCTTCAGCAATTATTCCATGTCTCCTCTTTTCTTCTCCACCACCCTCTACAGTCTCAACACGGCTACATTACAAACTTTTTCCTCAACCTCCTTTCCTTTTTCATGAAGCCAGAAGCTTCTCCTCAGAACTGAGGAGCATACCACTTTTACTGAACTCAAAAATTACCTTTTCACACATAGTTAATCTCAGTTCACGATGTAAGACCTCAACAAGCTCAAAAGGTGCAAAACTAGAACAGATCACAGTCTTTTCATTTTCATTTCAATCACATCATTTTCTGCATCTACAGAGAACATCACAGTCCTCCTGCCTCTTAGCCTATACCCCGGTGATTTCTTCAACTTCTTCCCTTCTCTTGTCAAGCAAATACAACATTAGACACGTTTATTCACATCAGGCCAATTATATTAGTACTGCTTACCTTGTTGGATGAGGAGTGCAAAAAAGCTTTCTTCATATTTTCTTTTTCAGCTATTAATAGCTGTAATCTGCCAACCTCCTCTTTATAATACGATATTATGTTTTCTTTGTTTGCATCCAAATTCTTAAACGTCTGGATTTCTTTTACTAGCTTGGTGTTTTCTATTTCTGTATTCTTCAAGTGTATCTGCAATGATGCTAAAACATGTCAAACTTCTTCCGCGTTAGGAGAACTACTCTTCACCTGTCTATTTATGCACTCACTAAATTCTAACTTATTCTAACTTGAAGCAGATTAGAATGGGTAAAGAGAAAAATTAAACATTTGGTATTATCACTGCCCTCTAGCCAAAACTTTCTGGCTGGAATTATTTCAGCATGGTCATCTAACAATGGCTCCACTCTACAGCTAGCACTTAAAGCCCTAATTTCTCTCCACATCAAATTAAGCTATTCTGGATTCACTCCTCTCTTCACAAATGCTAGACAACTAAGGACAAGCAAAAGAGAAATGACTTGAAGAAAACTAAAGATAAATTAAACTTCTAGTAGTATCTGCCCACAGTCATCTAAGCAAACAGGTCTACATCAGCAATATTCATTTCCAACGACAGCAAACTACTTTTAACAACTCTGCCTACAATAATGCAGAATAGCTCCTTAACTCCTGTCTTCCACTCAGACCAGAAGATTAGTGTTATTTACAAAGGGATTCCATGCTTGTAAAAGATGTTTCGAGATTTTAGAACCTCTGTTGTATATCTAATACTGCCTGTCACATAATGACATTTTCCTAGGAACAGAAATAGTCTTTTAAATACACTTGATCTGTTTCACACAATCTAAGGATTTCATTATTTTAGCATACAAAATTTTTTCTGCTTTGGGGGGAGTACAGGCAGCAGTGTATTGTATTCTATATATGGGTGTCTCTCAATACCAGCAAAAGAAATCAGCTATGCTAGTAAAAACAAATACAATACAGAACCCACTAAAGCTTCTCAGTGTTATAGACAAGGCTCAAGAAGAGGGATTTAGAAAACCAAGTCTGGAGAAAGAATTTACATGACTAAGAAGTATTTTAGTTATGAAAAAGTGTGTTAAAGATGATCAGTTACTGGGTGATGAGCTGTATAACTGAAGAATTTTCTCACTAGAATCTATTATTTTTTGTTACTATGTCTGAGCTTTAACAAATTGGTGGTTCATTCTCCTTCTTAGAGACCTTTTTATACCATGGTTGAATTCAGATGCTGTTTTCCTCATTCATTTTTATATGAGAACATCTATAACTATCTTAAAGATATGCTCACAGAAGTTACCCATTTCCTTTTTCCTTAACAAATTCAATTTATTAGACATCTCCATAAAACATTATTACCTTTATTTCAAACCACTTCATTCCAGTGCATACAGGTACAAGTAATAAAGTTACCTTATAAAGTTCTTTTTCATCCTTTTCTGTCTTTAACACACATTCAAGTTGCTCCTTCTCAAGCATCACTTTCTTCAGTTTGTCCTTCAGACTAAAACAATGAAAAAGTATTGGTACAGAACTATTAATACAGAAAATCCATGCATATATTAAAAGATGTTAGTCTAAAATAACACCTTTGGGGAAAAAAAGTAAAGTAAGGAAGGTAAGGAACAAAAAGACTAAGTACCTGTCTAACTCAGTTTCTTTTGCAATGGCTTTCTGAGTAACAGTCATGATATCTTCTTCAAGCTGGAGAACTTTTGAAGCAGCCTCCTCATGCTTCTTTTTCAAATCATTATTTTCCCTTTTAAAAGCTTCTGATGTTTGAATATTATCCTTTTAAAAAAATTGCAAATAAATGTCATTTAAAAATGTGATTCTTCAGAAGTAAAACATACTATTTGAATTAATGCCAAAATATGGCCATTAGATTTCTTCTCTCCCTTAAAACGTGTAACAAGCCCATTTCAAGTATACATAAATATATACTGAATATTGCTATGCACAGTTCGTATATTAACAAGGGGTCAACAAGGAGTTTGTTTTGGCACAAGCATTCAGTTACTCAGAGCCTACCAAAGACTTCAGAGTACAGGATAAATACATTATTTCCTATCTTTTGCCTATTTCCTTTCAGCAAATAAACCACTAACTGTCTAGCTTAGGAAACAAAGAACTTTATTTCTCTTTGTACTTGCTTTTACTTAAAAAGAAGAACTTGCATTTTTCCAGACAGTTACACCACAGTAGCAAGCCACAGTAAAGACAAGTGCAGGCAAAAGGAGAAATAAAACAAAATAGAATTCTGATTTAGAGCTGGTTACTACATGACATTCTCCTAGCTAGAATATATAAAATGTCTCACATAGCTCAAGGAAGCTTATACAACCATTGTGGGATTTATGTCTTGGATATTGAAAGCTGAGAGAGAGGATGATGACAATAGCCAAAACGGATTCCTTTGTCAGAAAACTTGACAAATACAAGATGGGAAACCACTTTAAGTATTGCACTCGTTATCTAATTACAGTAATGTCCATACTGTTCTAAGGCAGTGAACAGCTGAATGCCATCTCCACCGCAGCAAAACGGCCATTTAAAGTCAGCATATCTTAAATAACCCTGAAAATGTTTTTTTCAATATAACTATTTTCTTGAAAAAATAAATAAGTAACACTGAAGTAGATCACACATACTGAGATAATATGCTGTTTTTTCTGATACCAAAGTATGATACAGCTCAGCTTATTATCAACCGTGACAGTGATATGAATCAAAGTGTAAAACAAGGTCAAGACAGACTGACCAACATACCTAACTACAGCATGACTTAAGAGCGTTTGCGTAGATACTAAGGTACAAGTTGTCTTTCTGCTCTAGATTTGGAAGATTAAAGCACTACTTCATCTATTCATTTTTAAACAAAGCTCAATGCCCTGAAATAACAAGACTGTACTGTTCCATCAAGAGAAACACATCAGCCAGACTTTATGAAGAACCCCTACTGGCCGAATTCCAACCTAACAATGTTTTAAGTACAATAAAATATAATGAGGACTGGTTTTAGTCATTAATTGTCAAGATACACTGTTCACAAGTATAATTAAGCCCCACTTTTACAAGCAACTAAACAGAAGTTTGAGCATTATGATTTTTTTTTGGGCGGGGTGGGGATAGGTAGTATTGAACTGAGAAGCAGCAAATGTATCCGATGACTCATTCACTTGCTACACAATAAACCAGCACATAAAGTAGATTCTTATTTTTGTTATATATGCTGTATAAAAGAAGAGGACTAATATATTACAACTATTTAAACTCTAAATGGCTTTCTTACATCTTAATATAAAAAAGAATTTCAAGGGATCATAAATGTGCCATCTTCTTTTAAAAAACAGCATTGGAGAAGATAACCCACAATTTTCATAAGGTCTTTCTTTTTGAAGAGCTGTCAGTTTCCTGCAACCAAAAATATATGTACTTGGTGTAATGAGGGTAGGATATTTTAATTAAAGTCGGTATTCCAAGTAAAACTTGCTATATAACCAGCAGCAACAACACACTCTATAACTGCTTGTCCTCCCCTAGTGCAGTGGAGACTAATTACTGGCCCCTGTTTTGAAAGCCTAGTATAGTAAAAAGTCTATTTCAATGCATATCTGTGTTTTCTCTAAACACCACTTTGGTATAACTGTAACTGTTGTAACCCAAGTGCCTTCAAAAGAATTTAATCTGATACATTATATACACAAACTGTACAAACAGTTCAAACAGGCTGCCAAAGGTAACATATATTAAAAGGAATTAATAGCCTGAAAAAAATTCACTCCACAAACAGCATTACAATTGATGCTGCTTTGCTAGTTATTCTAAAGGGACATGGCACTAAAATGTAAAAGTTCCATACTTAACAGATTCTCACCTAATAAACTTGTTTAGATACAACTAAAGCCTACAGTTTTTAAAGGAAAAAAAAAAGGATTAATTTTTAGAGACAACTTGTTATTTTACAGAATTCTTAGCAATTCAATTTAGATGCAGCAATCCTAGTCCCATACACTGGTTACAGTGATTTCAGAGCCTGTAAAATTTAAAATGAGTGCTCTTAGACTCTTTTACTGGTAAAGTCAACTGTGTTTAGAAGGAGTCTAAAGGGGAAGAATATAATAAACACATCAACTAAATGTACAACCACTCTTACAAAAAAGGTGATTACTTTCTGGAATAATTGCTTTAATACATTTATCTTATCTGGTACATCTACCAATATTATATATTTTCTTCCACCTTCTTAACAGAGGACTCAAAAAAGCACGGCAAGAGCATGAAGCATTTTAATGAACTGGTTTAAAAACACACAACCATTTTAAGGTTATTTTTAATCCAGTTACAAATGCAGCTCCGCCATCTCCTTCCCTAGAGCTGCAACAGCCATAAGGATGGAAGCGGGAAGCAAACTCCACTACAAGGGTCAAGAGTAAGCAACCAGGAATTACTTAAGTCAGCTTTACTGCTGCAAAACAAGAAGTTACCAAAACAAAAATTCCTGTAACTACTAGGAGTCTCACTAGCAAAATGAAACAACAAAAATTCAATGAGTTGTCAAGTGAATTTCCCTAGAATCAAAGTTCCACTTTGAAAATCTTGATGTACCTTCAGATAGGGAACAAGAAGAAATACGGGGGTTCCAAAACTTTTACTGCTATTCTAAAATGGCAGGAGATTTAAGACTGATTTTTAAAAAAATAATTTTATTGTAATTCCATGCAACACTGTCCTCATAAAGCTATTATAAGCTCTACCTAAAGGATATGCAAAGATCATGCCTGGGGTCATCCTTTAAACACGTTTAAAATCCATTTAATAAATTAATTCCCACTGCAAAAGGACTAATCTTTCATTTGAGAATGGAATAGCTATAATGTTTCTAAATTCTCATTTTTATAAAAGAAAATCATGGCAAAAGTCTGTATGTTCAACAAGGAAGAACAACATGCTCTCCCTACTTATTTCTTACTTCTAATGGATTTTTAAAACAGCAGTAAAACATTGCTGAGCACAGTCTGGTTATTGGAAGCAAAATGGTACAGACATCCCTTCCTGTCAATCAGCACATACAACACATTTTTCAAACACAGAGAGAGATCCAGCAGACAGAATACTTGAAAAATACAACCCAAGACTATTTCCAGATGTGGCACCTTGCAGTATGGGAATAGGCAGCATGGCTTTTTATGCTTCATCTCCCCTTTCCGTAACATGTAGAACTCCCTATCAGCCTTTTCAAAGTCATCCCACACCTAAAGTATTCATCTTTGATTAATGGCTAGTATCCACAGCCTTTTTTACTTTTTAGAGAAAGCATACACTGTCATGAAGAAGGATGAAAAGTTAAAATGAGCTATGCAGCTCACACTGAAGAGGTCAAATCACTAAATACAAAACAATCTATTTAAATACAAAAATGAAAAAAAAAAGCAAACACACACACACAAAAAAAAGAGTAGCACGACCTTTCAGCTGGATTGATTTATCTGGATGTAATTTCATGTCAGAGGAACCATTATGCTTGATATCCTATAGAGAATTCAGGGGGCTTAGATCAATTATCTGCAGGAGCCTTTTCTTTATCTCACTGACATCACAGCAGCTCCAACAGAATCATGTGAAACACCTGGCTGACATCATACTCTGTTTAAAGGACCTCTGAGGATAGATGAACACAACACAGCACCGTTGCAGCCACTGCAAAATCTGAGTCTGCCCATAACACAAGACCTGAAAGTTCTGAAAGGAAACCTCAAGTTGTAGTTTTTCTTTCCAAAAAAAATTTAAGCATTCAGTAAACTAAAACGGCAAACAAATTCCAAATAAACTCAATGACATTTAGCTTTTTATCCTTGTGACTATGACTTGCAATAGAAATACTGCTCTAAAAAACACTGCAGTCAGTCTGTTTTGAAAACCTAAGATATCACAGTGGTAGTACTTTAACTGTTAATTCTTCAACTAACATCGTTAAAAGAGATCAAAACTACGAAACTAAGGTCCAGCTCCATAAAAGTTCATCTAAGTTACATCAGTCACTCAATTACTGTCATGAAGATTACAAATATGCAAGTTTTTGCAGGAGGCAGCTGAAGCATTTACACATACTATGATTTTGCAGCATGTACTTACATGTCAGAATGTTAATTTCTTAAAACACGCTTTTGCAAAGTCATTTTCATGAATACGTAATTTGAATTGTAGAATATCTCAAGTTACTGTTTCATTTTCCAGTGAAATAATTTGCAATTGCCCAGTTTAAGAAATATTCATACACAGAACAGTCAAAAAAAACCATAAAACAGAGTCTTCTCTTCATATGATGTTTATAGTACCCACAGGTGCTGTAATTGCTGGTGCCAACCTGAGCGAATTCTGAGTGTTTAATTTGTGTCTAAATGAAACTGGGGAGAGGTTTGCTTTTTGGGCTGGGGCACAGTTTTTTGGTTGCTGTTTGGGTTTTTGGCTTTTGGATGGTTTGTTGTTATTTAAGTTTTGGGGGTTCTTTTCCCTAAAACAATGCATCTTCCTGACCATCAGATTTTCTCACACGGAACACACATGAACTGTATGAACAGAGCCTGATCTAAAGGAACACTGAAAAAACATTTGATTCACTTCTATGCACACAGCGTGAACTGGGCACTGGTACTGCTTACTTCTATTGCTGCCATATCACACTGCACAACAGTGCTTTTTCGCTTTCTAAGCAGAGAAATTCTCCTTATAAAAGGGCACCAAAAGCCCACTTAACTGAATCTCTGATATTTGAATAAAATTCTCCAATAAATAAAGCTACTGCGCAGGTAGAACATGTCAGCAGAATGTGAATTTACACAGATGTCTTATTAACATTCCCCATCAGATACATGAATAAGCCCCCTTTTAAAAGGTTAAATGGTAAACTAAATTTACAAAAAGCATGAAAGAACAAGTTTATTACGTCAGTAAATTCACTTCTGCCTCAATTTATGCCAGCATCATAACAGAAACACTATTCAAACGTTCATGAGATCAAAGGATGAACAGGCACTCTGTAAATCTGTTGCTTCTGACTCAAGCTAAACGTAGACAGAAACTACTGCCACAGGAATAAGACTTGTCACCACTGTCACATTAATCAGGTCAGAAGTGCTCTCTTCCCACTAGAGGGAGACCAATGACTGCAAAAGCATCTTTTGCAAGCTCTGCTCTCTACAAAAGCACAAAACCAGTGTTCACAAAATTGAATGGTTGCAGCGTATCAGAGGAATGACCGACGAAAAGACACACAATGACTACTGCATGTTTCTCTTCTTCAGCATAGTAATACAGAATCTTAAAACAGTAGGCAAGTGCACTGCTGCCACTGATCTTACACACAGTTTAAGCATACACAAAACGGGGAACACAAAGATCAAAAAGCATGTGTTCTTGTTATGTACTAAGCTGCATACATTTTATATTCATAATGTCTAAGAGATTAGAAATATTTATATTATTGTTTTCCAAATAAAAACATACAAAGCTTTTGTTCTGTTTTCTTTTTAAAAAGTTTGTTTCCTTCAATTTTTTAAAAAGCAAAATATATTCAGATAAAAGCAGCATACTAATGTTATTCAACACACTGATTATGTACCAGTTTACAAAAGCAAACCAAAGGAAAAGTTGAAATATTAAAAGCAACCTGAAACAGCTCTGGTAACTATGTATAATGTGTCTTCTTCTTAAGCAAAATAATCATAGTGTGCAGCTACATCATTATTTTAACAGTGTTATATTCCTAGAGTTGCAAGGTGTATACACAGCATGATCCTAAATAAAACTATGCTACCAAGGAACATCATCCTAGTAAAAACAGATTAACTTGGAAACACTAACAGAAGGTTGTAAGAAAAAGATGTGACATTTCTGAAACATTTCCAATAATTTCGCATTTACTCTGAATTCCCACACAGAGTAGTAACAGATTAAGTTAAATCTTCACACTCAGTAAGAACTATTTTAATGTCATCTGGGGAAAAAAAAAAGTAGGAATGGTTTAACTGACATGAAAACCCCTGCAAAGGAATACTATGTTTTCCTCTAACTGAAAATATAGCAAGCCCTTTTCAGAAGACTAAAAGAGTGTTCATGCTGGGGGCAGGAAAAGGAAAGGCCACTTACACCCTCTCTAAACTCTTTTTGTCAGAACAACTACATACTGCATTAAGCAGGCCTTGGATAAGAGGAAAAGATCAACCTAAAAGAAATAAAGACTGAATTTGTCCCTCATCTTACAATATTTCAAGCTTTGGAAGGGTGGGGTTATTAACACAACTTAATGGTAATAAACTGTGAGTACACACTAAAAAAGTGGGGCTGGAGAGCATGTTCCCTGTGAGAGCAAACACTGACTAATGCTGAGCTGTGTGTCTTGCAAATATTTTTTTTTTCCTGTGATGGTGGCAACAACAACAAGAGAAAATGTTGTCCGCAGAATCATTCATGTGTTGAATACAAATATTTTTTTATTAATGTGATAAAGCATTAAAAAATTAACCAAATCTAAAAAACCAAACACCTTAGGGACAAGTAGTGACTCAGAGTACAATAATGTGTTACAAGAAGATGTGTTTCAAGAACTCTAATAGCACATTATGACTTTATGTCTTGAATGCATTTATTCCTCCTACCTTTGGTAGGAAATGACATGGCTACCTTGTAAGAAGGCAACACAAAACTGTTTATCTCCTGAACAGCAAGGGCACCTTTGCAAACCAAAATCTGTAGTCTGCTGTGGCCATTACTTTCAAGTGCCACAAACACAGGAAATCACTTATTTGTAACACTCAAAAAAATGGGCATCTTTTCAATACTTGAAAACATGCATAGAACCCAACAGTCAATCTTCATGGAGCACTGATTCTATTACACATGAATAGATTGCTTAGCATGCCGTGTTCTTAAAAGATTAATCTACTTTTAGTTTATCTCTTCCTAATATTTTCCCTAACCACTTAAAAGCCACCCCAACTAGTCAAAAAGCACACAGAGAAGACAATAGTTCCACCGCCCAAAATTCTGTAAGAGTAACTAGGTGTGAAGAGAGGTCATTTAATCATGAGTAGAAGGGAAGCACTAATTGGGATATAGCTGTGGCATTGTCGTGTCAATAAATATCCTGTCTATTTTAAGAAAGCAATGCTTCCACAGAAGCATTTCTCAATGATCTGAACTACTTCTGAGCTATTTTTGAAAATAAATGACTGATAAAAATCAATACCAAAAAGAAGAAAGTAGTCTGAAGGCATATGAATAAAAAGGAGATTTTAAGAGAACTGGTTTTTAAGGAAACATTTTCATATTAGGAACTTGGAGCTTCTCCATCTTCTATTTGTTATGCTATACCACAGCAAAGTAACTTAGTTACTACAACCCCTAACCACACCATCCCCATTCTGTTCAATTCAATTACAAAAATATAACTTAACAATGCATTTGATCACAAGATAAAACAGATGAGCTCAGATAACCATATTATTTTCTCTGAAGAAACTAAGATTTTTCAAAATTAGGCAAACTGGCAAGTATTACGTATATAGGGGTTCACAACTCCAGGGCTCCCTTATCACAATACAAATGTAATAAGCAAACATTAGTTGCCAGTACATTGGCAGCATAAAGAGCTCTAATTGAGCTCTGCACTCAATTAGAATCAATTACATGTGTCTGTACAGACAGATCCACTTCCTTGGCACATGCAATTACTGCTTTTTAAACACAGTGCTTTGTACTATGGGTTTTTTGAGAGCTTTTTGCACAAGCAGAAATACATTGTGCACTTCCTGATGGAAGTACTTGCAAAAACAAACAAAAAAAAAGTATGCTGTTAAGAGATTGCCCACAGCTAAATAAACTTAGCTTTACTTTGAACAGAAATAGATTTCTATCAATTATAGCTGCCTTAAACTACAAAGGTAATGATATCTAGTTTATACAATAATTACATTTTCTTATATGGGCTATTTAGTTTTATTAATTGTTGCTCATTAGTCTAACATGCTCTAAAGTATATTGGAAGATTTTTAAAATAGGATTCCAAATATTCCTTTACATAAGTTAAAGATTTTTAAAAATACAAATTTGAAATTCATCAATTCCTCTTTTTACCTATTTACGTATTAAAAGTTTGTAGAGCATAACTAAAAATTCACATGTGTATGAAAAAAGAGAGCTAGAAATAAAAGAAGAAAATAAAAATCCCCTGTAATACTTAAAACAATCACTCAACGGCAAAAAAAACATAAGCCAAGCCAAAACAACCTGGCTCACACTAAACACCTGTGAAGATTCTGCTGTTACAGAAAATACAAATACATTCTGATTACTTATCACTTCAAAGATTATCCCCTATAGCCTTATATAAAAACATCCAAGTTAATGCATTGCTTAGGTTTATTGCCACTAACAACTATTCACATCTCACAAAGTGCACTAAATTATCTGGGGGCTGTGTTCAGGACCTGTTTAGGAAGATTTGTTTAAGTGGTCAGCTGGGGAGGGGGTGTTTTGTGGGGCTGTTTTGTTTGGATTTTTGGGTTTGGTGGATGCTTTATTTTTTAAACAAGCCACAAGAAAAATAAAACCTAGGTACTGAAATCCAACTGAGTGCTGCATCACTGCTGCTCAGGAATCTTTCAATCAATCCATTAATGTACTGTATGTATTCCCAGCAAACATAAATTACATAGTCCTGCAACCCACTGCTGTATTCCATGTACTGGGGTGGGGAGGCAAGGAGAGCAAGTCATCTTTAAGACTGGAGAGCCACATGTAAAGCATTGCTTATTAAAGTTTCCGATGACTAAAAAGTTAACTTACTGCACCTGATTTAGTAGATACAGTAGATGGTCACTTAAGTTTCAGGAATAACATCCAATTTATATTCTGCTTATACACATAAACAAATGAACACTTTTTCAGCTCAGCAGATGTGTTTCTTTTTTAAAAAAAGTGAAAAACAGAGAACAGGACATAAAAGATGTAAAATAAGAGAGCATCAAAGTCTTGGAGACAAAAAATAATTGCATAAGTTAGAAAACTTCCATAGTATTTTAGCCAAGTGAAGAGCTGCATCAGCCTCAGATCAGACATCTATTTGTAGTTAAGTACAAGTGAGAAGTTTGTCACACTGCATTATCTCTTCATGAAAATACAAGGCCAAAGGAGAACAACAAGAACAGAGAAAAAAAAAGAGCAAGGAAAAAAAAGCACAAAAAACCCCAAACATTCCTGAAATTAAATTCTATTTGCTGAATTCTGGTATCTTAGAGGCAAAACTATTTTGGATTAAAGAAGTTCACTGTAAAACATGAGAAAGTACTGAGATATTTTTGTTCCTATACAGTCTAACTGTATCCTTGCTCAACAGCAGTCAAAATCCCATTTCACAACTTGTTGTTATATTCTTTTCTCATTTATTTGCGCTTATTCTCCCATGTATATTAAATTAAAATAATTCTTTAATAGGAAAAACTTTTTTCTAAACAAGATCTATCCTTTCTTTTTTCCTTAGCCAACACTCTAGTCCATTTCACCCACTGTTCAAAAGTATAATACAAAGCACTAACATTTTCAAGTTCCCTCAACAAATTCCTATTAAAGGTGTATGACACAAGACTGTTGACATGTACATACTAGTACCTAGAAATAGTCTATTAACTGCTGTCCACAGCTAAATTATATAGGTTTCATTACTTCAAATTTGTCCATGTCACCACCTTCCTCCCACATGTTTTTAATCTTCTCCTAAAAGCTGGGGTTTTTTAAAAAGCAGCAGCTTAAAAAGAGATTAGATCCAACTTTTTGGTGCCCTTTCTACAGTATTAGATTTCCTCCTTACCACATACAGAATTCCAAATTAAGCTGGCTTTGGTTTAGGCTACATTTACATTTTCACTAGTAATTAACACTTTAAACTGATTTTTAGGTTTGTGCTTCTTTTCCCTTTGAATTGTGAAACCTTTTAAGAGAAGTCAGTTACTAGTTACTTTTCAGTCCCTGACAGAAGTATTCTCTGTTAAGTCTTGATCTTTGCTTTTCATACCAAAAACTTTTATCATTTTCAACAGCTTGTGTTCTATGCAGTTATTCCCTAATGAGAGCTTTTTTTGAAAAGCCTTCCACCATTTTAAATTAATGTAAGCAAACTTTAAATTATCAACTTCTTTCCACTATGAATTCCACAGTTAGATGTCAAACATCTGGCAACAGTTGTCATCGATTATCTTACCAAGCCTGGTACCAAAAGCCTTAAATATTTAGGCATTTTACGACATAAAAGGAATAGTGGCAGGAGGTTAATAGGAACTGACCTATTCTAGTGTAAATGTCTATCTAACTGCTGAGGGGTTTTGATAGCTGATTTTCACACAGTTTGACTGGTTCTTGAAAAAGCAGTATTATAGGCATTATGAGTCAGCTTTAATCAGTTAAACAACTAACCTTTTGCTCTGTTTGCAGTTGTTCACATCTCTGCTTTTCATGGTTAAGTTCTTTTTCCAGTTGTTCAACTTGATCTCTGAGTTGTGTTGTTTCCTTTTCCAGAACAGAAGTTACCTTTAATAGCTCTTCTTTTTCTTTTATTATTTTTTCAATTTTAAACTGCATTAAAAAAAAAGGTTGGTAATTGTTCTCCATTCTAATCACACAAGTGGATAACAGATTACTCCAGTTTTTGAGCAGATGTACAAATTGTGAGTTCTTTGGTTAGGTTAATACAGTTTTTCCCCTTATTCCCATATTTCTAAAGTTTAAAGTTTAATTGCTCTAACTACATAGTACCAGACTACCATTAGATAGCACGCTTTGCAGTGTCCTGATTTATCCTCAGGTTTTCCTTCCTTAAATGAAGTGCCTTTACTGTTCCCAAATGACAGCAACTGTGGAAGAGCTAATTCTAATGATGGCAGCTTGGTGAAAAAAATGACAGCTGAGTGTAGACACACACACTCTCTCTAAAGCAGTATTTGAGGAATTTCTTGAGAAAAATAAACACACACACACACCCTGCCCCCAACACCTGAAAAGTAAGCCCTGGAACATGAACTGCGCCCTCTCAATACTTAAAGGGGGCTTACAAAAAAGAAGGGCAGACTATTTAGTAGGGCCTATAGTAACAGAACAAGGGGTGAAGGTTTTAAACTAAAAGAGGATAGATTCAGATCAGATACAAGAAAGAAACTTTTGTGATGAGGGTGGTAAAACACTAGAAAGGGTTGCCCGGAGAGGTGGTAGATGCACCATCCTTGGAAAAGCCAAGGTCAGGCGGGATGGGGTTGTGAGTAACCTGATCTAGTTGAAGATGTCCCTGCTCACTGCAGGGGGTTGGAGTAGATGACCTTATATAGTTCTTTCCAACCCAAATCATCTTACAGTCCTATAAACCAAGATTATAAAAAATACTTGAGAACTTCTTTAATTTTAGTACTATGAGTACGTATCTGAAAAGCAAAAATATCCCAGATGTATCTGTGTACTAAGTCTCTTATCCTAAATTTTGAAAAGCATTAATCAAATACATGCATGTATATGCCTCGATGCAACTGACAACAGGATAAAACGTCTGATGACAAGGTAAGGGAAATGTACTGAGCAATTTTCCAAGAAGAAACTCAAACAGAAGTTAGTTTGGGTTTCTTTTTCGTTTGTTTGAGTTTAAATAGTGTTCAGCCTACAAACAGCAACAAGAAAATGTAAAACACCTTGACTCTGGATATAAGCAGACAAATCTAACCACATCTCTCTAGCAAAGAACACAGCACATAGAAAACTGCTTTACATAAAACAAGAGCTATTGTAATATACTTAGGCACCTGCAATTATTCAGCTCAGTCTCCAGGGCTCTTAACTCAGGCACAAATAAAAGTATACTGCTTCCATAACTCTTTTTCCTTACAAGAACCACACAAAGGGTATCTTCCCCCTCTCCAGTTAGTTGGTGACTACAGATGTGAGAGATGGGCAACATCTACTCTTATGTTTCCCAGTCTATGCTTAAGTGCTATACATTTTTAAATCTTGATTTAACATGCAAATGTTCTGAACTTCAACCAAATACTACAGAACAAGCCAGAAATATATACATTACACAGACACATGCAGGTCTTTTCCACCTAGTTTTTTTCTTCAGTATCTGTGATTGTATGTATATAGTATTACAAAAAATAGCATTTTAAAAATTTTTGAATCAAACCTCAAGAAGTCCAGCTTTTGTGGTCACCACTAACATATCAGAGTTTCCTTCATCTTCCATAGTGAGCAATTCTTCAACAGGAGAAGAGGTACGAAACTGGAAAGGTGTGCTTGCTCCACGGATTTCTCCTTTGTATGTTACATAACAGAACTGATAAAATTCTCCATCATCATTTGGTAGATAATATCCTGTCAAAATAAATTCATATTTGAAGAAACATTCTACACAAACTTACAAGTCTCCATCTGTAGACAGATTACCACATCATGTTTGACTTACAGATTTCATGCTCATTGCCTCAGTGAGGCATAGATGTATCATCAAAACAGCAGAAAGAAAAAGTCATCCTATTTAGTAATCTTCATCCCCCAGCAATTTCTACTAGTATTTAAGACAAAGACTAAACTGTGTTAGGCAATAGATGCTATATGTACACATCACCTCACATACATTAGGTAATAGCTACTGTTCATACGTTCCTGAAACAGAATCATTTGCAACCAGCCATGAAGTTGTATCATGACCACATTATCGTGTGGCCTTGAAATACCTACACAACCAAATACAACAAAGACAGAATAATATGCAATGACAAGACATCTGCAACTTTACTGGGTACCATTCGTACATAGGGTTGTTTTGTTGTTGTTGTTTTGGGGGGAGGAGTTTGTGGGACAAACACAATTTATTTTTGCCATGTCTCCACAGGACTTG